>JAVSCE010003827.1:0-31418 GCA_032199065.1 Smutsia gigantea
CCCAAGGGGACCGATAGGGGGCAAGTAGGCAGGATCCATGCTGGGACAGGGAGCCCAGGTGCCACCAGTCCACCCGGAGACCCAGGAGACTGTCCAGGGAAGATGATGCCACAACAGAGGCTTGAATGCTGAGCAGAAACTAAGCCAGGCAAGATGGGGCAGGAAACAATATGGGCACTTCTGACAGCTCTGGGTGGGCAAGGTGTTAGAGGGCTCAGTGTGCCCAACACAGGACGGGAGCTGCCCAGGCCAGCGTCGGTGGCTGCTCTGAGAGTCTTAGGGGACCCCTTGGGGACCATGCTTTCCCCGCCCCCCAAACTTGGGAGAGCTTGCCCATCTTCCTGTGCTCTAGGGAAGGTGTACCCTTGGCCACAGACTCTAAGATCCCACACCCTCTCTCCTGCAGGTGTCTGTCCCTAGGACATGACTATGCGACCAGGCCCAGCCCTGGTGCTGGGCGTGGCCCTGTGCCTGGGGTGTGGCCAGCCCCAGCTGTGGGCCCCAGGACGCCCCTTCTCTGTGCTGTGGAACATACCTCAGCACACTGTAAGACCCGCTTCAATGTGCACCTGCCACTAGAGGCCCTGGGCATCACAGCCAACCGTGGCCAGCGTTTCCACGGTCAGAATATCACCATCTTATACAAGAACCAGCTCGGCCTCTATCCCTACCTTGGGCCCAGGGGCACAGCTCACAATGGGGGCATCCCCCAGGCTATGCCCCTTGGCCGCCACCTGGCACAGACTGCCTATCAGATCCACTGGCGCATGCGGCCCGGCTTCGCTGGCCTGGCAGTGCTGGACTGGGAGGAATGGTGTCCACTCTAGGCAGGGAACTGGGGCCGCCACCGAGCCTACCAGGCAGCCTCGTGGGCTTGGGCACAGCGGGCATTCCCCCTCCTGAGCCCCCAGGAGCAGCTCCACAAGGCCCGCACTGGCTTTGAACAGGCAGCTCGGGCATTGATGGAGGACACGCTGCGGCTGGGCCAGGCACTGCGGCCCCAGGGACTCTAGGGCTTTTACCGCTTCCCAGCCTGTGGCAATGGCTGGCACGGTACAGCTTCTAATTACACGGGCCACTGCCACAAAGCCACCCTCACTCACAACACGCACCTGCGTTGGCTCTGGGCTGCATCCAGTGCCCTCTTCCCCAGCATCTACCTCCCACCTGGGCTGCCGCAGGTGCACCGCCAGACATTTGTTTGGTACCGCCTGCAGGAGGCCTTCCGTGTGGCCCTCGCTGGGCACCCGAATCCCCTGCCTGTCCTGGCCTACATCCGCCTCACACACCGGGGCTCTGGGAGGTTCTTGTCCCAGGTGAGTGAAAGTTGAGGGCTGGGGGTCTGAGTGGAGAGGCATGGCCCCATCTTACAGAGGTCTGAGGCCCCTGACCCAGGGGAATGTGACAGGGAAGCCCTATGTAGCTCTGAGGAGGAAGGTCCCTAGCAAAGCATCCGACAGGGTTGTGGCTCTGCCCTGGGAGATCTTGAGGGAAGGCAAGACCCAGCCTCCAGAGCCCTGATTCGAGTGGAGGGCCTGAGAAGCCACTCCCAGGCTCAGTGCCACCGGGCCCTACGCTAGAGTCAGATCACGGCCACGACCAGGAAAGTTTCTTGAAGGTGGAGGTAAGCCCAGGTGGATGTAGCCAGCCCAGCCCTGGCCTAACAGCTCTTTGCCTCCAGGATGACCCTGAGTAGACCGTCGGTGTGAGTGCAGCACTGGGGGCAGCTGGCGTGGTGCTCTGGGGGGACCTGAGCTTCTCCAGCTCTGAGGTGATCACTGCCACAGAGCCCACGCTGGGGTCCCAGGGTGGGGGGAAACCGTGGCATGCCATGGAGCAGGAGCATTGGTACACCCCTCCCTCTCAGGACAAGTGCTGGCAGCTCCAGGACTACCTGCTGGGCACCCTGGGCCCCTATGTGACCAATGTGACCAGGGTGGCCACGGCCTGCAGTCAGCAGCGGTGCCATGGCCACGGGCGCTGTGCCCGGCGAGACCCCGGCCAGCTTGGAAGCCTTTCTGCACCTGCAGCCCGACAGCAGCCCTGGGGCGTGGCCATCCTTCAGCTGCCACTGCTACCGAGGCTGGGCTGGCCGGACCTGCCGGGAGCCCAGGCCTGGTCCTGGGCCTGAAGAGGCAGCATAAAGCCAGGAGTCACCTGCACCTGCCCCTCCTGACCTTGCTGCCATTCCCCCTCCTGGAGGGAGGAGTCTGTCTGTCTTGTTCCATTTAGCTTACTGTCAGCCCTCCGGTACACACAACTGATTTCTCACGGGATCCCTAGACGGGCCAGAGAAAACGCTTCCACTATTTCAGCACTAGAGGCCCTCTGACAGGGCCCGTCCCTCCTGACGAGGTGGCCAGGGAGGACCAGGGTTCCAGAGGGCCGGGGCTGCCAGCCCAGGGCTCCGTCCCATGAGGCCACAGGGGACCGTCCAGGGGCAAGTGGGCCCCACCCAGGGAGACCTCAGCTAAGGGCTGTAAGAGCTAACCTGCTGTCTACACTCGCTTTCATCATAAAGGCATCTTTTCTTCATTGCCCGAGGTTCGGCTGCCCGGCCTATCAGCCTCACGCTCTTCCCGTCGCAAGTGTCGGCCAAAGACGTTGCGGTCGCGGCGCGTGGGTCCCAGACTGCTCCGGGCTCGGCGCGGGAACCGGCGTGGTGGGGGCGCGGCCCGCAGGGCGGGGCCGGCTCGTGCCGGCGGCGGCTGCTCGGTCGCCGCGCGCGGCGCCCTGGGAGCCGTAGTTCCGGCCTCGCGGAAGCAGGCCGGGGCCACACGGTCCGGACTCGCCTTCCCGGCGGCCCGCGAGGCGGGGAGGGGCTCCTGGCGAAGATGGTGGCACCCGCCGCGTGCAGCCGCCGCCGTCAGTTGCAGGCTCGGTCCCGCGCTGCTGGCGTCCCGCCGCTCCGCCGCCACCCGCCGGGCCCCTGAGCCCGCGCCCGGTGTCCGGCATGCCTCGCGCCCGCAAGGGCCGCCAGCGCCGTGGAGGGGGTAAGTGGGGTCCGGACAGCCGGTGACCGGCGAGCGGGGCCCTACTCGGCCCCCGGCAGCGCCCCTAAGGGACCTGGGCGTGCGCTCCGTCGAGGTAGCCCGGCGCTGCTTCCCGAGACGCCGCCACGGCCCGCACGTGTCCCGGGAGGCAGCGGCCACGTGGGCGCCAACTTAACCGCCGTTCGCAGGTCAGGACCGGCGCTGCCCGCCCTACCCTGCCAGAGCCTCCCCGCCCGCTGTCCCCATTGCACCTCCACCCCAGTCTCCTGCTGTTGCGGGACAAACGCCCGCCCCCTCGCCAACCCCTGATCCTTTCGTTCCTGAACTGTACCGGCAAGTTGGCGGGAGTCGTGGCCTGCCCGGGAGAACTGGGGACGGGGCCAAGGGGAAGCTGCAGGATGAGGACCTTGGCGGGCCTGGCCCTAGAGGGTGGTGAGTGCGCTGGCCCCTGCGGCAGTCCTGAGACTTATCAGTGTGGACCAGGAGTGTGGTGCTGCAGTAAACACATATGTTTACTCTGCAGGGATGGGGCCCCTGACAGCTCAGAGCCGGCCACCGCCCCCACGGTGCTGGGGTGGGGCCCGTTTGGAGGTTAGCAGCTTTCCATAAATACTGGTGCTGAGGTCAAGTTCACTGAGTGGTGTCAGCCCCAGACTTAGGCACCAAGGAAACCCAGAGGCAGGGGTTCTGTCTGAGGCTGAGGTGAGGAAGAGAGAGCACCATGTGGAGGGGACGGACTGTGCAATGTCCTGACAGGTGGAGGGACCATGGCCCAGGGGAGCATTTGAGAAAAGGCTGGGCAGCTATGGTGGTGAGAGAAGAACAGACGCCTCTGGGTGTGCTGGACTTTGCAGCACACACGGAGGATGCAGTTCCTGGGAAGGAAGGCCAGCTTGGTGACCAAAACCAGTCTGGGGCTCTGCTGTGGCAGCTGTCCTTGCCAGAGTCAGCCCCTGGCCCTAAGCAGGATCCACACATGGCCGTTTATCAGCTCTGCTGACCCGGATGTTGCCCCATGTTCACCTATTTCCAGGGTCTCATGCAGTCAGGGGCCACGTCACTCACTTCACTTCCCAGGGTCTGGAGGAGCCTGTATCCACCCACCCAGTGCTGCAGGCCTGGGATGGACCAGGGGAACTCAGAGGACAGAATACTTAAAGCCTGGGGCACTTGCTCACACCCATTAGGAACGAGGTCTTCCTAGGGCAGACGGGTGACCTGGCAGGCTTGCTGGCCCACAGAAGAACCGTGCCTCGTCCCTTGTCAGTCACTGTCTTCACCTGTCTACCCAGAGAGGTGCTTTTGCCTCTGTTTTGCAGATGGAGAGACAGGCTTTGAAAGCTAGGCACCTGACCTTGTTACACCCCTTTTAAGATGTGGAGCTGGTACTTGACCCCTGGGTCTGTCTGGCTCTGTAATTGAAGTCCTTGGCCTTTATCCTGGTCCTTCTGGGGCATACCCTGGGCTGGTGGCTGAGTTCCCCAAGGATCTGCCCCCTCTTAAAGGTGTGGGTGGGGCCTGTGTAATACCTTCTGGCTCCGCCTGGCTCTTGGTCTCCTCCTCGAAGCAGGCTGTGGTGTCAGGGTGGCTCTGCGTACCAAGCCTGCCAGGTTTGCCTAGACTGGGCCTGGTGCCCCATCCTCTCCAACAAATAGACCTTCTTCCCCTTCTCCTGCTTCCTGGCTCTGTGTTCTCTGCTTCAGGCCCTGTGCCCCCACCTGAGCCTGTTTTCTGAGAGGGGCAGCATTCTGACCTGTGGGGTCACGAGGCTGGGGGAGGTGCCCCGGCTGTCACTCATCCCTGGAGGCAGGCCAAATGCCCCGTTCCACCTCCCCAGGTGCGCGGAGCAGCGCTCAGGCTCCTGCTGACTCGGGTTCCAGTGAGGATGAGGCTGGGAGCGAGGCCCGCAGCAGCACCAGTGAATGCCCCAGCCTTCTTAGCACCACGGCGGAGGGCAGCCTTGGTGAGAGTGTGGGAGCTTGGGTGAACTCCAGTGGGGGCTCCGTTGGGGGGCAGCACGCAGGCCTGACCAGCTGGTCTTGCAGGGGGCGACATCGTGGACGAGCAGGGCCGGCAGGAAGACCTTGAGGGGAAGTTGAAAGAGTATGTGGACTACCTTGCAGATAAGAGGTACCCCGACCACCAGCCAGCCCCTGCACCCCGTCCCTGCTAAGCCCACGCCAGGTGCCGCCTGAGTGGGGCCAGCCCAAAAGATCCCCTTCTTCATCCCCCAGTGCTAAGACCCGGCAAGGTGCTCTTGAGAGCCTGCGTCTGGCCCTGGCGGCCCGCCTGCTCCCCGACTTCTTGCTGGAGCGCCGCCTCACGCTGGCTGATGCCTTGGAAAAGTGCCTCAGGAAAGGTGGGGCTGGGGGCACCAGGGACCTGAGGGGACAGAGGGCCAGCCCTTGCTGCGCAGGCTGACCAGAAGGCATTCCTGCAGGGAAGGGTGCGGAGCAGGCCCTGGCTGCTGCCCTGCTAGGCCTGCTCTGCGTGCAACTGGGCCCTGGGCCCCAGGGCGAAGAGCTCTTCCACAGCATGCAGCCCCTCCTGGTGTCTGTGCTCAGTGATGTCACAGCCAGCCCTGCGGCCCGGCTCCACGTGAGTGCCCCATGCTCCATGACGCCAGCACTCACCTGATCCCTGGGCCTGCCTCCAGACCCCCCTACTCTGAGGGTGAGCCCCCGCGGCTGGGGACCCAGGCTCATGCTCTGACTGTGGCCTGGTTTGCCTTCCTCCCAACAGTGTGCTTCTGCTCTCGGCTTGGGCTGCTACGTGGCTGCTGCTGACGTTCAGGTAAGGGGCCTTTGGGCATGGGTGGTAGAGCACCTAGGCGCTGGCTCGGCGCCTAAGCCACCCCTCTGCCTCCTTGTGTCCCTAGGACCTGGCCTCTTGCCTCAGTTGCTTGGAAGGTGTTTTCAGCCAGGCTTATGGAGTGGGTGGCTCTGGTGCCCCTGTGGTCCCTGCCAGCCTGCAGGGCCTGCTCTGTGCTGCCCTGCAGGCCTGGGCGTTGCTGCTCACCACTTGCCCCAGCACCCACATCAGCCACATCCTAGACAGGTAGGGCGACTGCACTGGGTGTGGGAGGGGAGCAGTGACCTGGCCCCTTACCGCAGCGGAACTCAGCCTGCCCCTTCCCCAGGCAGCTGCCCCGGCTGCCCCAGCTCCTGTCCAGCGAAAGCGTGAACCTGCGGATCGCTGCCGGAGAGACCATTGCCCTGCTTTTTGAGCTCGCCCGGGACCTTGAGGTGCGAGGGAGGGTGCCTGTCCACACCACCTGCCCGTCCCAGGCTGAATACAGGGCAGCCTCAGGTCGTCCCGGAGGGGAGTAACCCTGGCATGGACTCAGATGCTAGGTGCCATAACGGGGGCCCTGAGCAGGTGTGCCACCCAGGCGACAGCCAGGCAGGGAGGAAAGTGGCATCCCCATGAAAGGAGGGATCTGAGCAGCCCCAGGCTGACAGCCGACAGCACGTGGCCTCCTGCTCACATGCACGCGTTGCCCATTGCAGGACTTCACCTATGAGGACACAGAGGCCCTTTGCAGCACCTTGCGTGCCCTGGCCACGGACAGTAACAAGTACCGGGCCAAGGCCGACCGCCGGCGCCAGCGCGCCACCTTCCGTGCGGTGCTGCGCTTCGTTGAGGTGTGTGTGAGGACATACATGTCTGAGCGTGGGTGCACCCCTGCACACAGCCGCCCAGCCAGTTACGGCCCCTCTGCTTCGCAGGGCGGCGAGTGTGACGAAGACACGGTCCACTTTGGGCTGGAGGTGCTCTATGTGGACAGCTGGGCTCGGCGCCGGGTCTACGCTGCCTTCAAAGATGTGCTGGGGTCGGGCATGCACCACCACCTCCAGGTGGGGAGGCACCCAGGGAGGGGACACCCAGCTTGGCTGCTTTGGACTGGCCGGAGCTCACAGCGCTCTTTGTCCCCAGAACAACGAGCTGCTCCGTGACATCTTTGGCTTGGGCCCTGTGCTGGTGCTGGATGCCGCCGCCCTGAAGGCCTGCAAGATCGCACGTTGTGAGAAGGTTTGCACTCTGGGGCGCCTTTGCCTTCCCTGCCTTCCCGAGGCCTGGAGGCCCGGAGGAGCCCTGAGCCCCCTCCCTAGCTCATCAGCACGTCGCTCTTTGCCCCACTCCAGCACCTGTACAATGCTGCCGCCTTCAAGGCCCGGACCAAGGCGCGTGGCCGTGTGCGGGACAAGCGGGCAGACATCCTGTGAGGCGGGGCTGCAGAAAGGAGATGCCCATACCTTGCCCGTATTTTTAACAGAAGACAGTGCAATTGGCTTCTGCCAGGAATTGTCGCTTAATTTTTTTAATGACAAAGCCAAAAGCAGACACAGGGTGGGTAGCTGGAGGCCAGGCCCCTTGGGATCCTGGTCCCTTGCCCGCACACGCCGCCCTATGGCCTCTTCCTGCCCTGCCTCAGGCCGGGCCAACTGTGTGCCTGTCCCAGGGCTGTGGGGCGGCAGTCGGAGGGTGTCGCTTCTTCTCCTTTCTCTGGCTTTGTTCCCCCGGGATGACCCATGACCTTGGGGGTATGGCATCTGGACAGAGGCCACCCCAACAGGAGAGGAGGCGAGGCTACCTAGAACAGGTGTCTGTGCTGATTTTTACAGATTATTGAAAATAATTAAATGGAATTCTCAGCCTTCTGTCGCCCCTGGGTATTCCTGCTGGCCTCCATCCCCAGCCCTGCCCCAGGCTGGGCCCAGCTGGGTCCCCCCAAAGTGTGCTCACCTCTGCCCTCCAAGATAGTCTTTACCCAGCTGGCCCTCCCCCCAGCTTGTCTTTTGAGAGCTGAGGCTGGACCTCTACTGGTAGGTCTGGCAGAGTTTGGGTGTCGGGGGTGGGGGCAGCTATTTCTAGACTGCTACCTGGAGGAGGCCCCAGAGTGTGCTGACAGGCTACAGGAGGAGACAGGAGGCCGGTGTCGTTTCCTCTGACCTTAGGCCACCCAGGGCAGGGCCTTGGCCCTGGAAGGCATGGCTGGGCCCAGCCTGAAGAAGCCAGAAGAGGCAGGGAGCTTGGGGTCAGGTCATACTCTTGTACAGAAACCTCCCTTAGGAAGTGGCGTGGAGCAGCAGTGGGAGAGGAGAAGCCAGGGGCAGCTTCCTTCCCTGTGTGCCTCCAGGCCGCAGGGCTCAGCTGGGTGCTCGGGCCTCGCTGGAGTTGAGCCTCCGCAGCTGGCTGAGGCTGGCCAGCCGGAGTTTGAGTAGCGTCTCCTCCTGCGTGCGCAGCGTGTGCGCCAGCACACGTAGGGACTCACCTTGCAGCACTGGGGACAAGCAGGAGGGATGCCCCATAAGACTGTTGGTCTCGCCACCAGTGCCCACCCTCCATCTCCTCAGCCTCTGCAGCTGCTGCTTCCGACTGCACAGAAGGGCCTCCCCCATGCCCACAGCCTTGCCCTCGGTTCCCTCTGGCTTCCTATGCTGTCCGTACCGCTCAGGTAGACAGCCAGGATGGCGAGCACCAGGCAGGTGAGCACCAGCAGTGCGAGCAGCCCCAGGAAGCCCCCGCGGCTGTGCACCGGGCTGCAGCCGGCCTGGGCACACAGCGAGGGTGGCAGGATGCCCAACAGCTCGTCCCACGGCTGCGCCTCCTCAGCCAGGTAGGAGCACAGTGAACCTGCAGGTGAATGGGGCCTCAGGAGGCCTGCCTTCCCCTCTCCCCAGACGCCCGGCCTCTCCCAGCCCTGCTCACCTCCTCCGTGAAGGTCGCTGATGGACTCCACCTGGTGCAGGCGCACCTCTGGCAGCTGGTTGGGGGCGCGGGGTGCCCTGCTGCTTGGGCTCAGGGGCAGTGCCATGGTGTCTGCTGGGGCAGTGCAGGGCTGACTGAGCCTGTGGGTCATCCCTTCCAGGAGGCTTTCAGGGGCAGCAGGGCTCAGTGAAGGTAGGGACAGGACAAAGGGGTATTTGGCTCCGAATCTAAAACCACCTCGGAAATGATCCTTGATTTGAAGCCGGGATGACCCCATAGGCCATTTTCCTCCACAGCTGCACGGGGTGACCCGGCTTGCTCAGACCTGTTCCCTTCCATGACCTCAAGGACTTAGGGATTCCGCCGCCTGTTCTCAAGAGGAGTTTTATCAGCCTCAGAGGACTAAACCCCAGTGCCTGACATGCATTCCTGCCTCTTCTGCTATGGGTTTTCCCTGCAGACCCCATGCTGGGCGCCTTCCTTGACCCCAGCACAGGCAGCCCCATTCTGGCTGGGCTGCCTTGCCCTGCAGGCCCATGCCCAGCATTCTTTAATGTACTCAGCAGATTCCACTGTATTTCTGTGAACCCTGCAGTTTTCACTTAGCATCACACCAGGAGGCCCGTTTTGTTATCAGACTGTTTCACATGCCTCTGAGGTCTCCCCGCAGGCATCCCTTTGAGACTGCCTGGACATTTAGGTTATTTCCAGTTCCCTTTGGAAACCAGTAACTCCTAGAAAAAGACATGCACCATTGAGTGTGAAGGTTTTTCCCAATTTTCTAGCAGTTATTAAGGACAGATTCCCAGAAGCAAAGTTAGTGGATCAGAGCACAGACTTTTTCTTAAAGCTATCATCAAATTGTCCTCCAGGATGGCTGTCCAGAGCCCCCAGAAGGGTCCATCATTACCACCACTAGGCATCTCCATTGAAAAAAATTTTTTATATAGCATACGTGTGCACACAAATATTTGCTACGTTGGGAAATGAGAAAAGGACATTGATTGGGTTTCTCTGCTGGAGGGCCTGATCAGTATTATATATGTGGCTTCTTAACTATCCGTTCACAGTCTACCCTTTAGTCAACTGGGGTCTGGGTATTTGTGATTTTAATTATTTTTTTTGGACCCAAAGTGTTTATTTTGTGATTTCTAAAAATTATTTTCTTCTGGTTGTTCTTTGACTTGATCTTTTTTCCTTCATGGCTCCTTAAGACCTGCCAGTGCCCAGCTGGAAGCTAGATAACAAAGTGGGAGCATTGGGACACGTCCTGATAGGGGCAAGGGTGTTTGGACTCTCTGGGTCCATCCCTTTCAGAGCAGTAACTCAGCCTTCATGATTTGCTCGAAATTGGCCTGTGACACACTCACAAGTGAGTAAAACAAAACCAGAGGCTGCCAGGTGTTAGGCCTGGCTGGTGGGTTGGGGTTCATACTAATTCTCTCTTTGCACTTGGCTGTGCTTTTCTCACACTTTCTAAATTGATCTTGGGTTCGATTTTTACCAAGGAGAACACAGTAAATTACATTATTAAGACCCCAAAAAGAGGAAAATACCCCACGCCCCACACCACCACTACCACCATCACCACCACACACCCCTCCCATCCCCTTTAAATGTTGAAAATGTCATGGGCGCTCACCAGCTGGACCTGCATCCTGGCCAGCAGTGTCCCTGAAGCTTCCTGGGTCCCTGCTCTGGCCTCTCTGAACCTCTGTGCTAATTGCATGCAGTGGGGGACTTAGGGGAGTGGCCACCAGTTGTAACCAGCAGTCGGTCTGTCCAGGGCAACGAACCCCAAACTAGCCAGTTGGGGCCACTCAGGACTGAGCTGGAGGAAGCCAGAAGCCTGTGGAACTGGTCTCTGGGCCTTGTGCCAAACGCTCCCTGGAACCACTGCACACCCCCAACCCCGGCTTCCTCCCAGTAGGAAGATCTGAACTGGCCCTGCAGGTAGCTACTAGCCCACACCCACTTGGCACACCCCCTAATTGGCCCTCCCATCTGGGTAGCTCTCCCTAGCAGGGGAAACAGGCAAGGCCCAGGGTGAGGAGGGATTCCAGCATGGCAGGCCCTTCCCCCTGCACAGAGGTCAGGTCCCTCCACTTCAGCGGGGACACTGATGGCCTGTCAAGGAAAGGTCAGTGGGTCGAGGGCAGGTTTCTGTTGTCCACAGGATTGCCAGGCTGGGGCACACTCTCCCTCACAGACATCTCCTACCTTCTTGGGTTTCCTCAGGCATGGCAAGCGGTGGACAGTTTGGGGGAGAAATAAGCGCCCAGGAGCAGGACAGGATGGAGGCCGCAGTGGCTCAGCTGAGACCGTGTGGAAGGCCTGGCCATCTCCCAGCCTGGAACTAAAATAGGCCTGAGCTCAGTCCACTGGGCTATATTTAGAGGGGGAAGCTCTCTGCCATGGGAAGGGGCAGCGTGACTCATGTGGGCCAGCCTGGTCTGTGTACCTGGTGATGGACCGCAGCCCCAAGCCCACATCCACCTTGCATGTGCCCAGGGGCTTTGCGAGGAGCCCCACCCAGACGGGCACAGCCTCGGTGTCATCCGCAGGGGCCTCCTCAGGTTCATCTCCAGCAACACCCCATGTGGCAGCCATCTCCACCCCCCACTGAAGACCCCTACCCAAGGCTGGCATTTCTCCAAGCAAGTGAGACAAGCACCCACCACGGTGGAACCTGATGGTGTCAGGGGCAGGGGGTGATGGGCAATGGGAGAGGCCAGCGCCAGGCGGGCTCTGAGAACCCCAGAGGGGCAGAGACACCCCACGCACACAGGCGCCCACGCCGGCTCTTCTCTTGCTCCCTTACAGCCGCGGGTAAAGGACTGCCCCTTCCCAGCCTCCGTTTCCCTCTGGAAGAGGAACAGCCAGGGTTCCTCCAGGCGCTACCGGCGAGAGCAGGCTACAGCCGCGCCTCGGGCGCCCAGCACAGTGCCCTCAGTGCCCCCCTCACGCACCAGGACGTACACAGCCCCCACGACCTAAAACACCCCGAACCCATCGTGCCACTGTGTCACGTTGGCCACCCCGATGGTCCCCAAACACCGCAGGTTGTGCCCTCCTCAGGGCCTCTGTCCCCGGACGGCCCCAGGCGGCTCCTCGCCCATTTAGCTCGGACATCACCCCTCAGTGTGAGGCCTGTGTACACTCTGCCCTACCACTCGGCTTTGTCCTCTTAGCGCTCAGCCCAGAAGGCCTGTTCTTGAGCAGATACTGTGATGTCCGCGTCCCCAAAGGCCCTGCGGGATAGTCACATGGAAGCCACCCGGAGTCCTCCCTCACCCAGCGTCCCTGGAAGAAACTGAGGCCCCGAGACCGCTCGGAAGGCGCCCCAGGCCGCCAGCAAGACCAGCACGGGCGGTGGCCTGCTGCAGGGCCTGGCTGGGAGCCGAGTTTATTGCATTAGTACAGTGCGCCGCCCCGCGGGCCCGCCAGTGTCGCCGCACGCAGCTTCCCGCTCCCTCGGAGGAGCGCCTTCCCGGCGGCCCGCTGCTCTGGACCCTTCTTCCCGCTCTGCGCGGCCGCTCGGCTCCGGTGCCCGGCCTGCGCCGCCCTCCGGGGCTCCACTCCAGGGTTATCGTCTGTTAATAAATAAGCCGGCGGCTGCCCCTCGGCGGGGCCTGTCCTCGTTGAGCCCCAGCTGTGCGTCTCTGGCGGCGGCCACCGCCTCCCGCCCCCTCCCGCCCTTGCCTGCTCCCCGCTCCGCAGCGGGGACCGTCGAGTCACCAGTGCGCAGCGCTGCGCGGGCCTCGCTCGGCGCGCGGCTCCGGGGCTCGCGTCCGCCGCTGGCGGCTCTTCCTCAGCGGCGCGGGTGGCGGGCGCGGCGGGGGCTGCGGGCGACACATCCGCAGGGAGCTGGTGCCGCCGCCGCCCGGCTCCACCAGTTGCAGGAAGTCCCGGTACCAGAGCTTGGGGCCCGGCGGGGCGGCGGGCGCTGCCTCCTCGGTGCGCGCCAGCCTCTCGGCCTGCGCGGCGCTCAGCACGTGCACCGTCAGGCGCCGCAGGGGCTGCGAGAAGCCTTGCTCCACGGCGGCGCACAGGTAGGCGCCCGCGTCCCCGCGCCGCGGCCCGCGCAGCAGCAGCCCCCGCTCCGTGCGCTCGGCGCGCTTGTCCGCCGGCACCTGCGCGAGACCCGGGCCCGCGAGGGCGGTGTCAGGGGCCTGGGTTGGGGCGGGCAGGGGACCTGAGCGGGAGACCCTCTCTCGGGGCGGGGTCAGAGCCCAGGCAGATGGGAGGGGCCTCCCAGGAGGTAGCGCGCAGGTGAGGGGCCACACGCGTCCGGCGGGTGGAGACCCCACGGTGCAGGCGGGCCGAGGGCCCTGCGCGAGCGGCGGGAGGCTCACCTGGGTTCCCGTAGCCTCTCCCGCGCGCTGGAAGGTCCACTCGACGCGCGCCTGCAGCGAGCGGGGCTCACACTCCAGGAAGGCACTGCCGCCCTCCACCCCGAACACCTTCCGCTCCAGCAGCGCCGGGTGGGATGATTCTGGGGGCAAGGGGACTGTGAGGTGCGGGCCGGGCGGGGCGTCCTGGCAGGCCGAGAGGTGGGGTGGCACCTTCCCGGAGCACTCTGGGCCACCAGTACCGCATGTATCCCCTCTGCCCTGTTCTGCCCTTGTGAGGGAAAAGGGAAAGTGGTAGTAGGCGTTTTCCCTTTCCAGTTAGGGTGAGATTGGTACCGCGCAGCCAGAGTTCTTGTGGCAGTAGGGCTGTGTGGCTGGGCCGGCAAAGCTGGCAAGGGAGACGAGGAGGGGCCAGTGAGAAACCGAAGATGAGGGGATGCGGTGAGCAGTGCAGTGCGCACGCGCATGTGTGTGCACGTGAGAATGAGGTGGGCTCCAGTGTGGTGGTGGGTGTCCTTCAAGCACACATTGTAGGAGGAAGGCTTCTTTTGGTGATTTTAATGACGCAGCGCCTCAGACACTGCCCAGGCTGGGGGAAATGACTCCTCCCCAAACCTCAAAGCACTTGTTTCTGCTAATTTTTCCCTCCTCCCTACTAGATGAGTGGCAACCCTAGAACCCACAGGACCGCTGTTGGAATTACTGAGTGAGTGACCTGAGGGTCAGGCTGGAGGGTGCTGCAGGGCTGCCCAAGTGAGGGCAGGCAGGCTGCAGACTGCTGCGGTCGAGGCCAGAGGTGGCCCAGCGGGGGAAGGAGGGAGGAGGGGTCCTTGCCCTGCTTTGCTGGGGATTCAAGCAGACTGGGGAGAGGCCCACCTGCTTTCTGTTCCCGTGTCTATGGGGAGATGTAGCAAAACATACTCTTAAATGTTTCTGTTGTGCTGTGAAGGCTCTTGTTTGTAAGACAGAGAGTCGAGGCACCGTTATTCAACAAATCTGAGACCTGCTCTGCGGAGGGCACCAGGCTGGGCCTCTGACCTCTAGCCGTGCTGCTCTGGCTCCCTGGGCCCAGCTGCCCTGTCTCACTAAGGAAAACTAACAACACGGCGTCAGGGAACAACCTTTTTGTTTTTCTTTTGCAATGTGAACAATTACATCTAAGTACAATAAAATAAATCATACAAAATTTGCACAATACAAGGTACATTCTTCTATGCAAAGCAATTTGGGCAAAGTGACAGTCGCCTTTTACCTACCCAACTGGTCCTGATCACAGGAAATGATCTGGTCCTCTCAGAATTGTTCTTCCATCGTGTGCATATGTGTATGTGAGTGTGTATAGTCTGTGCATTTTGAAACCTGCCTGTACAGTTTGGGTGTTTTAAATTTTGCACATGTGGGAACAGAATGCGTCCATTATATAGCTTCCTTTTTCCCACCTAATGTGTCTTACAGATCTTTCCATAGCTGTATGTAGAGAGCTAACAACTTCTTAGCTGCTGTCAAGTGGTCCACAGATGAATGCACCACCGTTTAATTGTCCTCTTTCTGAGGAGCATTTAGGTTACTTCCTAAAGTTCTGCTGCTCACGCAGCACCGCCCTGAAAGTCCCTGCATGAGCTTCTCTGTGCACATAGACGACCCTTCTCCAGGATGCCAGTCTAGACGTAAATTCTGGGTGGAAGGATAGGATTTTTAGTTTCCATCCTTATTGCCACGTCGCCCTCCACTGAGCCAGAGAGGATTTAAGCTGCACCCCTCATCTGCTTGAGATCAACTGTCATTTCGCCCCGATGAGTGACCTTGTTTGTTCCTGTCTCGGGCTGTGGGGAAGGAGACTCCGGCGGAGGGTGCAGCCTCATGCTGGGATGTTTGGTGGGCGTCCGGAGCTTCTGGCCGGAGCGGATTTGTAATCTCGCAAACCACAGACCCAGATGAAAGCGTTTGACTCTTCCCCTTATTCTGGGTGCCATGTGCTTGGGCACTGTGGGTCGTTCAAGGGAAGCGTTCCTTCTAGGTAGCTCGTAGGCAAATAAGCTCCTAACTCAAAAACTGAGTCTTATTTTGGAGTGTTTTCTTGCGACTGTTGGTTCCAAGGTGAATACTGCCTTGTGTTCCTTTAGTTGGGGAAGAATAGCATCTCACTGGTATGTTTCTACTGTCCCATGTTCACACACAGTAAAATCTCGCTCTCACTGTGTTTATTACAGGGTTTATACCCTGCTACTTCCAAAAGCTCTGAAGTGGCTCAGGAAGTGGAGGTTGATGCCAGCTGGGGCAATTGGGAGTCCTGCCAACAGACCTCCCCCAGTGCTCGAGGCAAGCAGATTTTCAACCCAGGGCTCTGGGGTGGCCCTTAGGGAGCACAGCCTCACTCACGCTTTCCCTCCCAGCGGTGGGAAGCAGCCGCGTGCACTCAGAGAAGGACTTCCTAGGAGCCGCAGGCAGGAGCCTCTACAGCATGGCTGCTGGTACAAGCGCATGGTTGGGGGGCAGTGACCCCGACTTTGCTGCACTTTTGTTAAAGAGGCAGAAGTGCCCCATGAGCAGGTGGACTTTGGGTCCATCATTTCTAAAGGGTTAGGGCGCAACGTTAAATGCAGTGAGGGCAATTCCATATCCGGTGAGAGCTTTGCTTTTTGACTCTATGAATTACCATGGAACTAAAGCTGGGAAGATAAAAAAGATAGTTTAACACAGCTGTCATTGAATCATACATGAATTACTTTCTTGAGTGTTGATTGTGTGTAAAACAGAGTCCCTTAAATACATTGCCTTACTTCCTAAACTGGTTTAAGTCAGAATACGAAAGGATAGTATGAATTAATGCAAACACCTTTCCAAATCCTTTGCTTTTGAAGAGATGTGGTTTTATTATTTTACCCTAATGTAAACTAAGGAAGTGACCAACATTTTTCAAAGATGTCCTTGTATGTTCCTCAGTAAACAGGTAACAGTGGGGTATCATGAAGTAGTTTGTATTTAAATGCTGCTTTTAAATCGTACACGAATGGCTTGAATGGGGGAATGAGTAAAGCTCACCCCTTTTACCAGTGACCGGCTCCTTCATCCTTATGACAGTGCCACCGTGAGCTTCTCTTTGGACCTTCACAAATTGTGAATTATTCAAAAATAAATTAACAATGAGTCTATCTAAAGCTCTTCAGAATTTTTTTCTCTGGCGGGAGTGAAATTAAACATCTAAAGTTCTAACTTAGAATGAGGGGACGTAGTGACACTCAGCAAGATTTTGGTAATAGGTGGTGAAGGAATCTTTTCCTAGCAGGTTGCGTGGGGTGCACCGGTCGGGGCAGGGTAGAGAGAGCTTGGGCACATCTCAGGCCGGCCGACTGACTAAGCTAATTGCTGCACTGAAGCCGCTGGGGCTGCCCCGGGTGGACGGCCGGTTCTGCTCCACCCTGGCTGCACACAGGGCTGAGGTGAACCCCAGGCCCTGGGAGGCTGGCCTGGAAGGGACTTGGGGACTTCAGATGGGCCGCTCCTCTGTCAGGCGCAGCAGTTGACTCGCCCAAGGCCCCATGGCGAGGAGCCAGGCGAGGACGAGGGTCAGGGCTTCTCTCCCAGGTCTCCCCAGACTCGTGCCCCACACAGCCGTGATCCAGGGTGCAGCCAGGCACCTCCCACCTGAGCGGCCAGCTGTGACAGGTGGAAACTCTGATGAGAGAACGTCTCTTCAAAGCAAGCTGGGCATTCAGTCGACTTTAAATTATCTCCTTGATGTTTTCCTTTATTTTTGACCCCTCCTCCCACCCCTGCTTACTTCACACACTATTCCCTTGCTGTCTTCATGCCTCGCAACTTGTAGAAATCCTGTGTCCACCGACAGCCTCATTATCTTACGGAGAGTCAGGGCCCTGCCCACGGGTATAGGAGGGCAGGAGAGACTCCGCAGAGCAGGCTGACAGGTGTAGTGGGCCCGCCCGGTATGTGGAGAGGTTAAATTGCTTACACGGGACCACGGGCCAGTCATTGGCGGGGCCAGGATTCACACCTGGGCTTTCTGACTTATATGCCTACACTCTGGCCCTGGGCTGTGGGGGAAATCTAGGCTTCAAGGGTGGAGCAGAGGCCACAGCAGAACCTCAAGGTGGGTGTTTCTGGGCAGGTTCACGTTCATGATGTGGGGTAGGGCTTGGAGTTGAGCTTTGGGCACACTGTTTCCATACCACCTTGTTCCCTCTGTCCAGAGGCATTCCCAGGTGGGGTGAGGTTGTGGCTGGACAGACGGTAGAGGCTTTTCCCAGCCGGGCAACCCTCTGCGACCTCTGAATCATCCAGTAGAAATGGGAATGAGAGAGGAGTTTACATTTGGGCATTAAGTAGATTTTCCTGCATTTCACTTCCCTGGAAAGCGTTACCTAGGAGTGGAAGTGTGGGAGCGCCTGTGCCGGGGGTGGGGGTGCGGGGTGAGTGCTGGGCGCTGTAGGAGCCAGTGGCCAGGGGACGGCTCTGCAGCCAGGCCCGGGTCAGCGGGAAGCTGTTTTGTCTTGCGGCTTGTTTTCTGTAAAGGAGGAACTAGAGCGGCTCCCGGCTGCCCCTCCTGTCGGTGGGGGCTGATGCTGTCACCGTGAGCCAGGGAGCCAGGGTGACGTCTCCTTTAGCCTCAGCACAGTGCTGTGAGGTAGGGATCGCTTGGCTTCGGCCTTAGAGACCAAGGCACAACCTGGGGGGCGGGGGTCCTGGCCGCTGGCTCCTGGGATGGGGAGGGTGGGGCCTCCAGCCACTCTGGCAGGGGCTGGGAGGGTTGCTTTCCAAGCCATTTGATGGAAGCCGGGTCCCAGCCTGGCCCTTGCCATGTGTCTGCAGCGCGGCCACTGTCGCAGAGGTGCCGGGGGGCCTCAGAGCAAAGGCCTGAGAGTCGTCCTGCAGCAGGGGGAGGCCCTGGGTCTCGCCTCATCCTCGCTTACAGGGCAGGGCTGTCTGGTTCCCTCGGGAACCAGGATCTTAATTCCAGCCCCACCCCCGCCCCCACCTCCCCGGGAAGGCTGGAGTCCGCTGCCACACAGCGCCCCTGAGGCCGGGGGGAAACCCCGGAGTTCAGCGCCCTCCTGTGGGGCCCCAGGGTGTCTCCACAGCCTCTCGCTGCTGGGAACCCGCCCGGTCAGCGGGTTGTGTTCCTGCGGTCCAGGGGGAACACCCTGGCCAGCTTCTGACTTCAGTGTTTCTCGGAAGAGGGAAGAAAACCAGCCCTAAGGAGCAGGACAGGCTGGGGGGCTTCTGGTCTGGCGGTCGCTCTCAGGAAGGCGGGTCGGTGGGTCCCGGAGCTGGTCTGATAGGCCATGCGCATTGGGCTCCCACCACGGCGTTCTGGCCCTGAGTCCTCCCTGCCCTGTGTTCAGGGGGAGGCGGAGGCTGGCAGATGGAATGTCAGAGCTGTCTCCCCAGAAGCCAGGTGGGTGTTGGTTCTTCTCAGCCATGTGGCCCTGGCCTCAGTTTCCTTTCCTGTGAGATGGGCAGAGGAGGTACCCCTGCTCCTTGTTGTCAGGAGCATCAAATGGGATTTGCAGGGCGCCCTCTGTGAGCCGCAGGTGCTGCCGGGGTAGCTTCCCTCGCCCATGGAGCCTCACTTGCCGGCATTGAGGGCTTGCCCTGACCAGGCCCTCCTGCCTTCGGCCCCTGTCATCCTGCCTTTAGGAGAGCGATGCCTTGGAGGATGGGCCTGGGTCTGCACCCCGGTGTGCCGGCTCGCTCTGTGCCTCGCCTCCCTTGGCCTCAGACTCCTCCTCTGTGAAGCAGGGGTGGTCATGCCTGTCTCACCTGCAGTGCTGAGTCAGCGCAGGGACGTGACATGGGCCCCGTTTACCGGCAGAGGCTCTTTGATGGCTGCGGATGGCCGCAGGGAGTCTCCGGTCCCAGTGCAGCTCAGGGCCAGTGGTGTCTGCGTTGGGGGCCCCCGTCCCTGACTCCCGTGCTGCAGGGTTCTGAAATCACAGCCAGGCCACGCCTGGCAAGCCCTGGGCTCTCCCAGAGAGGTGCCCTCCTCGGCCTGGGAGGCTTTTCCCTCCTCAGCCTTTGCTGTGGCCAGTCCATGCAGGGGACGGGAGGCACCCCTCCCCTCTCCTGCAATGCGGCTGTCGCTCCGTGCAGGGCCTGGGGCTGCGGATGGCGCTGCCGCAGAGGCTGCCCGCTGATCTCGTCGGGTGCAGGGTCAGCATGGGGTCAGTCTGCAGGGCCCAGGGCAGGGCAGCCAAGGAGTCGGGGCTCTGGGGTGCAGGCTCCCCTGTGTGCGGCGCGTGGTGGGGCCTGTGTCTCAACCTCACCCCTTTGATGTCAGGCTCCAGGCAAAGCCCTTGAAACCTACGTTCTTCCTGCTCTTTGCCGCCCATCCGGACTAGTGACTAGCATTCCCACTCGCAGGTGAGGCCAACGAAACCCAGAGGGCTGACTGAGCCACTCTGTGCTGAGCTGGCAGACCCATCAGGTGGGGCTCAGCCCGTGGCCACTGCTGTCAGCACTGAGCCCACCTGGCTTTGGGTTCCTGCTCTGGGACTCACTCGTGTGTGACCCCCGCTTCCCTCGGTATCATGAAGGAGGGAGTGAAAAGCCAAGCAGGATGCGTGTGAAAGGGTTTTAGAACCTGGAAGGCAGCATCCCCATGAAGGCATTATCCTTACTGTCTGCTGGGAGAGTGACTCGGGGTGGGGAGGGGGCGGGACTCGGGCTCCCTCTCCCTCTGATCCCCTTCGGAGGAGCACAGGGCCGAATCCCAGGCCCTGTGCGTCCCCACGATGCCCGTCCACATCCGGGCCACACTCACAAGGGGGGTCACACCTGCCAGTGCAGCCTCGTGATTAGCGGGGCAGGGGTGGGGGGCCGGGGTGGCGGGGAGCGGCCGAGTGTGGGCAGAGAAGGACCCGAGGCCAGCCGGATCCTCAGCAGGAACTGACCCCCTCACAGTTTTCAAGGACCAGCTGGTATTTGCAGTCATGGCTGTTCTTTGAGCACCTAGAGACGTGGGGACTTCACGTGCTTGTGAAATGCAAACCACAAACAACTCTGCCTGGTAATGGGCAGGCTCTAGGCGAGCACATGCTGTGTCCTGCTTGTGAGTGTGAGCAGAGCATGGCTCACAGCACAAATTCACTCTGACTCAGGGGACCTGCGTCCTTCCGTCTGGTGAGACGCCGATTGATGGATGTGCTCCTGGCCCGAAGCTGGGCAGCCACCGGAGCTGGCGGTCCCGACGTGCGTGTCGGGCTCCTCCCGAGCGCGGTGGTTTGCATGCTGTGCGCTAGCGCTGGTGAGATCGGCTGCCATGTTCTCCCTGGACCCTCAGACAGGCCCTGGGCTGGGTGGAAGCAGCCTGTCCGTGAGCCACACACTTGCTCGTGTCTGATCTGACGCTGTTTCCTTGTTTCTGACGAGAGTGGGAGCTTCTTGTAGGCAGAGACCACGTCTCCCTCCATCCTGGATCCTTCCCTGCTCCTGGCACGGGTGCCCGGCAGCCGGCCCACCACCGAGGGAAGCATCCCTGTGTCTACATCGGGCGCTGTGATGTTGGCTCCGCTGCTCTATTTTCTTAACGTGGAGGTGGGTGGGGGACGCGGGGGAGACGGTCCTCCTTCGGGACGCACCGCGACCGCTGAATGAGCCTGCAGAACTTAGGCGGCCCAGACCTACGCGCCTTCCCAGGAGCTGCTCTGGGGGCTGCGCCACTGCGACGCTGAGCTTACAGACCTGCTGCCAGAGCCGGGAGCTGCCCTTCATTTCTCTTTCCTTCCGGCTAAAAATGGGGTGATCCAGGTTGACCCCTGACCTTATTCACCAGTCTTTTTTTTTTATAATTTATTTTGGTATCATAAGTCTACAATTACATGTGCAATATTATGGTTATTAAACTACCCCCTTCATCAGGTCCCCCCCGACCAACCCCATTACAGTCATTCACCAGTCTCTTTTAAAAGAAACTCTTGGGTATTTGTAAGAACATCAAATCTCTTTTCAAAGAACCAAGGTTTCTTATCTTTGAGGATCTCGGAGGAATGCGTCCCGGGCTCTGAAGAAGGTCTTACTCGGGCGTTCTGGAAATGCTCTGAGGAATGGCAGTATTGCCAGAATTACGTGCCCCGCTCCCCAAGCTTACTGTTCTGAAGGGAACAACACGCTCTTCTGTGGTTCAGGTGTGCTTCCTAAACACGCCAGCCTCTCTGCTCTGCACTCACACGTCTCTGGGTCTGCGTCTCATCGGTCTGACCCTCCTCCTGCCGGGGACCCTTCTGCCTGGGCGCTCCTCCTTGGCTGCCGGCCCGGGAAGGTGTTTTACTCCTGGTCACAGCCTGCTGCCAGAGGCCTCTCTCACCGCTGGCAAGGTGTTTCTGGGTTACCCCAGAGTCCCGGCATCAGCTGGGGGGTTCTGGGGAGTGCCGACACGTGCCTGACGCTTGCCGGGGTTTGGGGGTCCCAGGGTGGATGACATTTACCTTTCCCAGTTTTCTGGGTGATCTGCACCCAGCGGCAGAATCACTTCAGTTCCCAGCAGCGCTCCTCGGACCTGACGCAGAAGAATGTGTGAGTTTCTGCATTTAAAAAATACATATACTTGCCTTCTGACCTGGCATCAGAAGCTGGACGTGGTCGTCTCAGCAGCTGCAGAGTCAGCTCCGTCCCTGTGTGTGTGGCTGGGCGACACAGCAGGGGTGTCCCTGTTAAGATCAGCCCGTTTGTCCATGCGCCAGCTGTGACGGAAGTCGGCGTCTGCCGTGAGGGTCAGGTGACCACCTCTGGCCACTGGCCTCCCGCTTTGGGGCCAGGGGAGAGGAAATCACAGAATGACTCTGCCTCCACTAACTAGGTGGGGTGATGGCATGTACAGCCTTAGTCGGAGGTAGTCACATACCATACAATTCACCGTTTAAAATTAAACAATTCAGAGGTTTTTCCTATATTCAGAGTTATGCAACCATCATCAAAATAAATTTTAGAACATGTTCACCCTCTAGAGGGAAACCCCACACCCATTAGCCACCCCTCCCCGTTTCCCTCCGGCCCGCCCTTCTCCTGCCCTAGGCCCCACTAATCTACTTTCTGTCTCTGCGAATTTTCCTATTCCGACATTTTCTGTGGATTGTATAATACATGATCTGTCGTGTCTGGCTTTGCTCACTTAGCGTGTTTTCCGGCCTCAGCCGTGCTGTGGTATGTATCCGTGGCTGAGTAATATCGCCCTGTGTGGATCTACCGCCTGGTATTTATCCCTTTGTCAGGCGATGGGCGCTTGGGTTGTTTCCATTTTTTGACTCTTACAAATAATGCTACTATGAAGACAAGTTTTTGTGTGAATTTATCTTTTCAGTTGCATTGTGTATCTAATTACAAGAGGAATCGCTGGGTCGTATGGTGACTGTAACACTCGGAGGACCCGTCAAACGGGCTCCCAAGGTAGCCGCACCATCTTCTGTGCCCAGCAGGAGCGTGCGGGCTTCCGCGTTCCCCGTGTCCCTGCTGATGCTGGCCTGACTCTGGCCTTCCAGCCATCCTAGTGGGTCGGGAGGGGGACCTCACTGCAGGGCTGCGTTTCCCTGCTAAGTAATGATGTTGAGCATTTTACCTACGCTTATTAGCCATTTGTGTATAGTCTTTGGAAAATGTTCAGATCCTGTGCCCATTTAAAAAAACAGGTTATTTTATTTTGCAGAGAATGCTTGCTTTTATTACATTCCACCAAAACTATGTAACAATTCCATATAATGGTAAAATATCAAAACTGAGGTTACAGAGGTCATGGTGTTATGCAAACACTGGTGGATCTTGGAAGCCTCCAGGCTGATCTCCTCTGCCCGACTCGGGAGGAAAAGCTCATCCTGACAAACTCCAGTCGGAGTGCTGGTCGTGTGTTTTGTCATATACAACAATAATAGTATTGTCCACAGCAGTAAGAGTAGTGTGAGTTCATTCGGGTTCCCGGGCCCAATTCCAGTGCGTGTGTGTATGTGTGTGTGTGTGTGTGTGTATGTCTTCCCATGCATAATGCCTAGCTATTCTCAAACACCAACAGGGTGTCGAGAGCTCAACTCAATTCTGATGCTGTCTGTGCGGAGACACCACCAGATTCCCCAGGTTAGGGCTCGGTCCTGTAAGACTGCCCTCCACCCCCACTCCAGACACCAGTCCCAAGCCCCAGGCTTCTGTGCTTCTGACCTACTGGCTGCAGATTGGCAGTTCCCACGACTTCCCCTGTGGGTTTGATTAATTTACTAGAGCGGCTCACAGAGCTCAGGAAAACACTTACTTTACCAGTTTAACAGAGGATACAAGTTAACGGCCAGATGCAGAGATGCATGGGGCGAGATCCCAAATAAAGGATCGTCTGTCCTTGGAGAGCTTGGGGCCTGGCTCGGTGGCACGTGGAGGCATTCCGGGTCCCCAAACACAGAAGTTATCCCCGACAGAGAAGCAGGACCCAGGAGAGCAATAAGCTCTTCTCAGGGTTTTTTGTGAGGGCTTCATTGCAGAGTCATGACCGACTGAATTATTGACCATTGGCTGATTTAACCTCCAGCCCTGCCCTTGGGTGGGGTCCAGAAGTCTCTCACTAACATGACAAGACCCCCATATCACCTCTAAGACTCTGCCCTGTCTTCAGGAATCGTGGATGAAGACTAAATACCCCTGGGAAATAGGTATTTGGTCATAAATGACCAAATATGTATTTTTTTTTATTAAGGTATTATTGATATACATTCTTATGAAGGTTTCACATGAAAAAACAATGTATCAAGTCCCCACTCATACCCCAATTCAGTCACTGTCCATCAGTGTAGTAGGATGACACAGATTCACTGTTTCCCTTCTCTGTGCTACACTGTTTTCCCCGTGACCCCCCACACCATGTGAACTAAACATAATACCCCTCAATCCCCTTCTCCCACCCTCCCCACCTGCCCTCCCACACTCCTCCCCTTTGGTAACCACAGGTTCCTTCTTGGAGTCTCTGAGTCTGCTACTATTATGTTCCTTCAGTTTGCTTCGTTTTTATACTCCACAAATGAGGGAAATCATTTGGCGCTTGGTCTTTCTCCACCTGGCTTATTTCACTGAGCATAATATCCTCCAGCTCCATCCATGTTGTTGCAAATGGCAGGATTTGTTTCCTTCTTATGGCTGAACAGTATTCCATTGTGTATATGAACCACCTCTTCTTTATCCATTCATCTACTGATGGACACTTAGGTTGCTTCCATATCTTGGCTATTGTAAAAAGGGCTGTGATAAACATAGGGCTGCATATGTCTTTTTGAATCTGAGAAGTTGTATTCTTTGGGTAAATTCCAAGGAGTGGGATTCCTGGGTCAAATGGTATTTCTATTTCTAGTTTTTTTGAGGAACCTCCATATTACTTTCCACAATGATTGAACAAGCTTACATTCCCACCAGCAGTGTAGGAGGGTTCCCCTTTCTCCACATCCTTGCCAGCATTTGTTGTTCTTAGTCTTTTGGATGCTGGCCATCCTAACTGGTGTGAGGTGGTATCTTATTGTGGTTTTAATTTGCATTTCCCTGATGATTAGTGATGTGGAGCATCTTTTCATGTGTCTGTTGGCCATCTGAGTTTCTTCTTTGGAGAACTGTCTCTTCATATCCTCTGCCCATTTTTTAATTGGGTTATTTGCCTTTTGGGTGTAGAGGCGTGTAAGTTCTTTATATATTTTGGATGTTAACCCCTTGTTGGATATGTGATTTACAAATATGTTCCCCATACTGTAGGATGCCTTTTTGTTCTGTTGATGGTGTCCTTTACTGTACAGAAACTTTTTAGTTTGATGTAGTCCCATGAGTTCATTTTTGCTTTTTGTTTCCCTTGCTCGAGGAGATGCTTTCAGGAAGAAGTTGCTCATGCTTATATTCAGGAGGTTTTTGCCTATGTTGTCTTCTAAGAGTTTTATAGTTTCATGACTTACATTCAGGTCCTTGATCCATTTTGAGTTTACTTTTGTGTATGGGGTTAAACTATAATCCAGTTTCATTCTCTTGCATGTAGCTGTCCAGTTTTGCCAACACCAGCTGTTGAAGAGGCTGTCATTTCCCCATTGTATATCCATGGCTCTTTTACCGTATATTACTTGACCATATATGGTTGGCTTTATATCAGGGTCTCTAGTCTGTTCCATTGGTCTATGGGTCTCTTCTTGTGCCAGTACCAAATTGTCTTGAGTACTGTGGCTTTGTAGTAAAGCTTGAAGTTAGGGAGCATAATCCCCCCAGCTTTATTCTTCCTTCTCAGGATTGCTTTGGCTATTTGGGGTCTTTTGTGGTTCCATATGAATTTTAGAATGATTTTCTCTAGTTCATTGAAAAATGCTGTTGGTATTTTGATAGGAATTGCACTGAATCTGTAGATTGCTTTAGACAGGATGACCATTTTGACAATATTAATTCTTCCTATCCATGAGCATGGGATGTGTTTCCATTTATTGATATCTTCTTTAACTTCGCTCCTGAGTGTCTTGTAGTTTTCAGAGTATAGGTCTTTCACTTCCTTGGTTAGGTTTATTCCTAGGTATTTTATTCTTGATGCAACTTTGAATGGAATTGTTTTCCTGATTTCTCTCTCTGCTAGGTCACTGTTAGTGTATAGGAATGTCATATATTTCTGCGCATTAATTTTGTATCCCGCAACTCTGCTGAATTCATATATTAGATCTAGTAGTTTTGGAGTAGATTCTTTAGGGTTTTTTATGTAAAATATCATGTCATCTGCAAACAGGGACAGTTTAACTTCTTCCTTGCCAATCTGGATGCCTTGTATTTCTTTGTGTTGTCTGATTGCTGTGGCTAGGACCTCCAGAACTATGTTGAATGACAGTGGGGAGAGTGGGCATCCTTGTCTTGTTCCTGATCTTAAAGGAAAAGCTTTCAGCTTCTCGCTGTTAAGTATACTGTTGGCTGTGGGTTTGTTATATATAGCCTTTATTATATTGAGGTACTTGCCCTCTATACCCATTTTGTTGAGAGTTTTTATCATAAATGGATTTTGAATTTTGTCAAATGCTTTTTCAGCATCTATGGAGATGATCATGTGGTTTTTGTCATTCTTTTTGTTGATGTGGTGGATGATGTTGATGGATTTTCAAATGTTCAACCATCCCTGGAATAAATCCTATGTGATCATGATGGATGATCCTTTTGATGTATTTTTGAATTCGGTTTGCTAATATTTTGTTGAGTATTTTTGCATCTATGTTCATCAGGGATATTGGTCTGTAGTTTTCTTTTTTTTGTGGTGTCTTTGCCCGGTTTTGGTATTAGAGTGATGCTGGCCTCATAGAATGAGTTTGGAAGTATTCCCTGTTCTTCTACTCCTTGGAAAACTTTAAGGAGGATGGGTATTAGGTCTTCATTAAATGTTTGAAAAAATTCTGTGGTGAAGCCATCTGGTCCAGGCGTTTTGTTCTTACATAGTTCAATTTCATTGCTAGTAATTGGTGTGTTGAGATTTTCTGTTTCTTTCTGGGTCAGCCTGGGAAGGTTGTATTTTTCTAGAAAGTTGTCCATTTTTTGTAGGTTATCCAGTTTGTTAGCATATAATTTTTCATAGTATTATCTAATAGTTTTTTGTATTTCTGTGCTGTCTATAGTGATTTTTCCTTTCTCATTTCTGATTCTGTTTATGTGAGTAGACTCTCTTTTTCTTTAAGTCTGGTTAGGGGTTTATCTATTTTGTTTATTTTCTTGAAGAACCAGCTCTTGCTTTCATTGATGCTTTCTATTGTTTTATTCTTCTCGACTTTATTTATTTCTTCTCTAATCTTTATTATGTCCCACCTTCTACTGACTTTGGGTCTCATTTGTTCTTCTTTTTCTATTTTCATTAGTTGTGAGTTTAGACTGCTCATATGGGAATGTTCTTCTTTCCTGAGGTAGGCCTGTATTGCAATATACTTTCCTCTTAGCATGGCCTTTGCTGCATCCCACAGATTTGGCGGTGTTGAATTATTATTGTTGTCATTTGTCTCTATATATTGCTTGATCTCTGTTTTTATTTGGTCTTTGATCCATTGATTATTTAGGAACATGTTATTAAGCTTCCATGTGTTTGTGGGATTTTTCATTTTCTTTATGTAATTCATTTCTAGTTTCATTCCTTTGTGGTCTAAGAAGCTGGTTGGTATAATTTCAATCTTTTTGAATTTACCAAGACTCTTTTTGTGGCCTAGTATATGATCTATTCTTGAAAATGTTCCATGTGCATTTGAGAAGAGTGTGTATTCTGATGCTTTTTGGTGTAGAGTTCTGTAGATGTCTGTTAGGTCCATCTGTTCTAATGTGTTGTTCAGTGCCTCTGTCTCCTTACTTATTTTCTGTCTGGTTGATCTGTCCTTCAGAGTGAGTGGTGTGTTGAAGTCTCCTAGAATGAATGCATTGCATTCTATTTCCCCCTTTAATTTTGTTAGTATTTGCTTCACATATGTAGGAGCTCCTGTGTTGGGTGCATAGATATTTATAATGGTTATATCTTCTTGTTGGACTGACCCTTTTATCATTATGTAATGTCCTTCTTGGTCTCTTGTGACTTTCTCTGTTTTGAAGTCTATTTTGTCTGATATAAGTACTGCAACTCCTGCTTTTTTCTCCCTATTAGTTGCATGAAATGTCTTTCTCCATCCCTTCACTTTTAGTCTGTGTATGTCTTTGGGTTTAAAGTGAGTCTCTTGAAGGCAGCATATAGATGGGTCTTGTTTTTTTATACATTCAATGACTCTATGTCTTGATTGGTGCATTCAGACCATTTACATTTAGGGTGATTATGGATAGGTATGTACTTATTGCCATTGCTGGCTTTAGATTCGTGGTTACCAAAGATTCAAGGTTAACTTCCCTACTCTATAAGAGTCTAACTTAGGAACTTCCGGAAAGATGGCGGTGTGAGCAGGGCGGCAGAAATCTCCTCCCAACACTATATTTATCTACGAAAACACAGAAAATACATCTATTCCTAAAAGAGAGACGAGAATACACAGGAAAGCGCACAGCGTGCAGCTACACCCGAGAGGACTCGGCACCCCAAGAGGCGGGTAAGATACGGAGCCGCGACCCGGCGGGACCCGAGCCCTCCCCCACCCCAGCGCACCGGCGGGAGGAGAGGATTCAGAGCCGGGAGGGAGTGGAAGTGCACCCCGCGAAGTAGCCAGCCCCGGTGATCTGTGCGGGGAGCGCTGACCCACATTGCGCAGTGCAGCGGAGATTGGAGAGACAGAGGGGCAGGATCTGAGCGGGGAACGCGCCAGGGGCTTGCAGCCGGCTCCGGGAAGGAAAAAAAAAGTGCGCGCTTTCCTCAGCGGTCTTAAAGAGACAGGAGCCCAGCGGAGGAGCCGGATCGCCCCAGCACACTCAGCCCAGCAGGCTGGGAGTCCTGGGGAGTTTCAGACGCCTTAGCTGGCGACTGAGGAAGCGTAGCCATACTTAACACTTCTCACTGAGATCAACAGCCTCCTATTCGTTCCCACCCCTGCCAGAGCGATAAAGGGCCCTGCGGAGTGGCACAGTCACAGCTGTGGAATAGTGGGGCAATAGCGCCACCTAGAGCATTCCCATCAGACTATCATCAGACTTCTCAACAGAAACCTTACAGGCCAAAAGAGAATGGCATGATATATTTAACGTAATGAAACAGAAGGGACTCGAACCAAGAATATTGTATCCAGCACGATTATCATTTAAATATGATGGAGGGATTAAACAATTTCCAGATAAACGAAAGTTAAGAGAATTTGCGTCTCATAAACCACCACTACAGGATATCTTAAATGGACTGCTCTAGAGGGAAGCACACCTAAGGCTAAAAAGATGTCACCAGAGAAAAAAAAAATCATAGCAAAGAAAGCAGACCATCAAATACCAACTAAAGGCAAAGAATAAAACACCTATTATAGAAAGAATGGAGGAGGAGGAATAAGAAGGGAGAGAAAGAAAGAAACATCAGACTGTGTTTACAATAACTTAACAAGAAAGTTAAGTTAGATTGTTAGATAGTAAAGAAGCAACCCTTGAACCCTTGGTAACCACGAATCTAAAGCCAGCAATGGCAATAAGTACATACCTATCAATAATCACCCTAAATGTAAATGGACTGAATGCACCAATCAAAAGACACAGAGTAACAGAATGGATAAAAAAGCAAGACCCATCTATATGCTGCCTACAAGAAACTCACCTCAAATCCAAAGATATACACAGACTAAAAGTGAAGGGATGGAAAAAGATATTTCATGCAAACAACAAAGAGAAAAAAGCAGGTGTTGCAGTACTTGTATCAGACAAAATAGACTTCAAAACGAAGAAAGTAGCAAAAGATAACGGAGGACATTACATAATGATAAAGGGGTCAGTCCAACAAGAAGATATAACCATTATAAATATATATGCACCCAACACAGGAGCGCCAGCATATGTGAGACAAATACTAACAGAATTAAAGGAGGAAATAGACAGCAATGCATTCACCTTAGGAGACTTCAACACACCACTCAGTCCAGAGGACAGATCAACCAGACAGAAAATAAGTAAAGACACAGAGGCACTGAACAACACACTAGAACAGATGGACCTAACAGACATCTACAGAACTCTACACCCAAAAGCAACAGGATACACATTCTTCTCAAGTATACATGGAACATTTTCCAGAATAGACCACATACTAGGCCACAAAAAGAACCTCAGTAATTTCAAAAATATTGAAATCCTACCAACCAACTTCTCAGATCACCAAGGTATAAAACTAGAAATAAATTTTAGAAAGAAATCAAAAAGCTCACAAATACATGGAGACTTAACAACACTCTCCTAATTAATCAATGGGTTAATGACCAAATCAAAACAGAAATCAAAGAATATATGGAGACTAATGACAACAACAACACAAACCCACAACTTCTGTGGGACGCAGCAAAGGCAGTTCTAAGAGGAAAGTATATTGCAATCCAGGCCTATTTAAAGAAGGAAGAACATTCCCAAATGAATAGTCTAAAGACACAATTACTGAAATTGGAAAAAGAAGAACAAATGAGGCCCAAAGTCACCAGAAGGAGGGACATAATAAAGATGAGAAGAAATAAATAAAATTGAGAAGAATAAAACAATAGAAAAAATCAATAAAACCAAGAGCTGGTTCTTTGAAAAAATAAACAAAATAGATAAACCCTAGCCAGACTCATTAAGAGAAAAAGAGAATCTACACACATAAACACAATCAGAAATGAGAAAGGAAAAATCACGACGGACCCCACAGAAATACAAAGAATCATAAAAGAATATTATGAGAATCTATATGCTAACAAGCTGGAAAACATAGAAGAAATGGACAACTTCTTAGAAAAATACAACCTTCCAAGACTGACCAAGCAAGAAACAGAAAAACTAAACAGACCAATCACCAGTGACGAAATCGAATTGGTAATCAAAAAACTACCCAAGAACAAAACCCCTGGCCTGATGGATTCACCTCTGAATTCTACCAGACATATAAGAAGAAATAACACGATTCTCCTTAAAGTTTTCCAAAAAATAGAAGAGGAGGGAATACTTCCAAACTCATTCTATGAAGCCAGCATCACTCTAATACCAAAACCTGGAAAAGAAGACCTCACCAAAAAGAAAATTACAGACCAATATCCCTGATGAACGTAGATGCAAAAATACTCAACAAAATATTAGCAAACCGAATTCAAAAATACATCAAGAGGATCATACACCATGATCAAGTGGGATTCATCCCAGGGATGCAAGGATGGTACAACATTCGAAAATCCATCAACATCATCCACCACATCAACAAAAGAAGAACAAAAACCACATGATCATCTCCATAGATGCTGAAAAAGCATTTGACAAAATTCAGCATCCATTCCTGATTAAAACTCTCAACAAAATGGGTATAGACGGCAAGTACCTCAACATCATAAAGGCCATATATGACAAACCCACAGCTAACATCATACTTAACGGTGAGATGCTGAAAGCTTTTCATCTAAGATCGGGAACAAGACAGGGATGCCCACTCTCTCCACTGTTATTCAACATAGTACTGAGGTCCTAGCCACAGCAATCAGACAAAACAAAGACATACAAGGCATCCAGATTGGTAAAGAAGAAGTCAAATTGTCACTATTTGCAGATGACATGATACTGTACATAAAAAACCCTAAAGATTCCATTCCAAAACTACTAGAACTAATATCTGAAGTCAGCAAAGTTGCAGGATACAAAATTAACACACAGAAATCTGTTGCTTTCCTATACACTAACGATAAACTAACAGAAAGAGAAATCAGAAAAACAATTCCATTCACAATTGCATCAAAAAGAATAAAATACCTAGGAATAAACTAACGAAGGAAGTGAA
>JAVSCE010003828.1:0-92486 GCA_032199065.1 Smutsia gigantea
TTTTTATTTCTTGTTATTTCTAATAATGTTTTTGCTTTAAAATCTACTTTACCTGTTATTAATAGAGTAACACTATATACATTTTAGTTGATATTGGCATGGTATATCTCTTTCCACTCTTTTTATTTTTAACCTCTTTACATATTTGTGTTTAAGGTGTGACTCAATAACTGAATGTGCATTTTTATTTTTATCAAATCTAAAATATGCAGTCTGTTTAGAGATAATTTATCATTGATATTTTTAAGTTTAAATCTACCATCTTGTTTGTTTTTTGTTTGCCCCATCTGTTCCTTTTTTCTCTCTTTTATTGTTTTCTTTTTGATTAATCATTTAAAATTATCATTCCATTTTCCCATCTATTAGCTTATTAGTTATAATTTTTCTCTTCTTTTAGTGCTTATCACATGAATCCTTGAATTATTAGTGCCTAAATTAGTATGCTGTTTCTCAGAAAACGTGAGTGATTAAGAGACTTAAATTCCATTTTTCCCTTATTCAGCCTTATTGGTATTATTGTGAAGTATTTTAATTACGTATATATTTTAAGCCCCACGATACATTACCAGCATTGTTTTATACAATCAGCATTCATTTCTGTTTACCTACATAGTTCCCTTTTCCAGTGATCTTCTCTTTTTCCCCTATTTACATTTCTAATTCCCTTCTTGCATTCCTGTTTAGGATCAGCTTCGTTCTGCCCAAAGGATACCCTTTAGTATATCTTTAATGCATGTGTGCTGTCAATTGATTTTATCTCTACCTATCTGAGAATTTCTTTACATTTATTTTTGAAAGATATTTCACTTGGTACATAATTCTAGATTTTGAGTTTTACTGTTCAGTACTTTTATGATATCATTTTCTTGTCTTCTGTCATTTCCATTGAAGAGGTATCTTACCAATATTTTATTTCTTTGAAAGAAATGTGTCTGTTTTCTAGATACTTTAAAGTTTTTCTTTCTGCTTTTTCTTTTTAGTAGTTTTACCACGATTTTTCTAAGCATGGTCTTGTTTGTACTTATCCTGACTGAGATATATAGAGCTTTTTGAATCTGTGGATTAATTTCTTTTGTCAGTTTTGAGAAGGACTTTTCTTTTCTGTATATGTTTCATCTTTGGGTTATTTGTAACGGGTTTTTTTCTTCCCTCTTCATTATTTTATCTTATTCCTGGCTTAACTAGTAATTTCGGATTGAATGCTTAACATTGTGTATAAAAATTACTACATCTGTGTGTATTTCTTTTTTCTTCTGAAGGTTATTTTATTTTGGCCTACAGATATATCAGAGATCATCTAGATATGATCTATATATCATATAGATCATCTCAGTTCTATAAAGGACTCTGATAATTTGAGGCTCATTTTCAATTTTTGTAAGGATTGGTCTATCTCATTTCCCCTTACCAAGTCACTTGAGTAATGTTATCCTTTAGTTCTCTTTTTTTATTGGTTGCCAGAAAGATAATGTTAATTTTAATGTTCAAGTGCAATAATTATATTGACCTTGCTTTGTATTTTTATTTCTTATTCCTGTAACAAATATTTCTTGCATATGTAATTTCATTGTCTTATTATACCAGTGTCTATTACTGTAAAGGTTTTCAAATACTCTTAAGCATTAACTCATTTATATCAGCTGTTTGGGGCACAAGTTGGGGATGGGCACTCAGTAGGACTACAGGGATGAATTCCACATTTCCTGGCATAAAAGGGCTTGCGACCTAATAATAAGAAAAAAGCAAACAGATGACTGGAATGGAGAGTATAGGAAGACTATGTAATGGGGCATAAACCATGCGCTACAGGAATGCAAAGGAATATAATAGGGCTTACCTAGATTGGGGGGGAGAACATGAGAGGCATTTGGGTGGACACTTGAAGAATGAGTAGGATTACCACAAGAGGGCCGTTATTTCAGGCTAAGGTTCTAACCTGAAAAAAAGTATAAGAAGAGAAAAATAAGATATTTAAGAGAAGAGTCTGGTGAAAGATGGCATGAATAAAAGTGAGAGATATTGTTATGGGAATGAGCTGGCAATGGTGAGACTGATTAAAAAACTAGTTTCTGAGATTCTTTAGCCAGTGATTCTGTTGCTAGAAATAGGACCAAATGTTATTCTCCAGTGATTTTAAGATTTGTGCTTGTTCTTTAATTACCTGTGTTTACTAAGTAAAAAACAAGAAACAATTCCTGCCTCCAGGGCTAAGAGTAACCAAGGAAAGAGAAACACACCTGCCTTTTTGGTCATGAATACTAATATTTTACTTTCTTGGGTCTTGAATGGAAAGCTGAAGCATGAGTTGGAACAGAATGCAGGCTGCTCTAGGGTGATGATTCAGGTGACAACATGTTAAGTCTGCAGACCTGAATGTGGGTGGTTTTGTTGTGTAATCTGCTGCCTTCATCTTTCCGCCTTTAATGAACTGCTTTGACTGTCTCTTTTCGTGTATGCCTGTTAGATGTAGGAAATGCATAGAGTTTCTTAATGGAAACTCATCAAATTTAAAGTTGTTATTGAAAAATTGTTTGTTTTAAGTTAAAAAGTCCTCTTTAGCTAAGGAAGAAAATTGAAGAAAGGAAGAAAGAAAGAGAAGAAAGGAAGGAAAGAAAGAAGGAAGGATGGAAGGGAAGAAAGAGAAAAAAAGGAAGAAAGGAAGAAGGAAGGGAAGAAAGGAGGAAGAGGAGGAGGAGAGGAGAAGAAAGAGGAAGGAAAGAAGGAAGGAAAGGAAAATACTAGTAATTAAAACCAGGCTAAGCAGTTTGTATTATTTTACAAATTTAAAGTTCAGAGAATAAAATATCTTAATCAAATTTGTTTCCACTTCAAGTGAATTTCATATCTGGAATTTAATGTATATAGCTAGGACTCACATGCAGTATTGGAAAGAAAATTTGGATATAAAGGACAAAAAACATTGATTATATAGTAATTATATTACTATATAATCACTATAATCACTATATAAAAGATAGAATATTTTGTTTACCATTTTGGATAACAAGAAAAAACAAGTTTTTTTCCCAAGCAGAATGCCATCACTTCTACTGTGTCTAAATATTTAAGCCAACATTCCATCAGCAAACATTTATTGAGCATCTACTATATGCCAGCCTCCCTGCTGGCCCCCAGAGAGAGTGATGAGCAAAACACAGGCATAATTACTGATCTGTTGGAGATTAGTCTGGTAAGGATCACTAGCTCGTTGTCGAATAATCACACATATGAACGAATGATTCCATATATAAGAAAAATACTCTGAAAAAGAAACACAGTTCTATGAGAGCCAATAATAAAGGGACTGCAAAACAATATCTCTATTCTTTGTGAGCCTCAGGGGTAGATGTCACACAGGCAGTGAGTGCCATGAGCTGCTCGGTGCTGTGGGCAGAACAGGAGGCAGAGTCAAAGAGTCTTGTTCTCAAGACAGTTAGGGTTTCCCAACATGCTACAAGGCTAGAGGTTCCCAAGAGGTTCCAAAGGTTAGTTTTGTCCTTCTGCTACCTTGACCAGCACCTTCACCAGTCCTTTGCTTTCCTTTAGTCTGTTTCCACAGTGCTGCCAGAGAAACATTTCTAAAGATCAGTTCCTAGAGTGCCTCACCCCTCCCAACACTTGTCCCAACTCCCTTTGATACTTAGGATTAAGAGAAACATCTGAAGTTTCTCCTTTACTGGGTTGCATCTCTCTGCTCCATATCCATACAAAATTGGAAGTCCAGGCAGACACTGCCTTCCATCTTACCAGCCTTCCACCAGTCTTACCAGATTTGCTTTTCATTGCTCTTCTCCACCCCTAGACACCCTAAGATCCAGCCTCAGTTACTATTTTGTAGCAGAATCATTCACTTCCCTGAAATAGGCATGTGTTATTTCCTTTTTCTGGGAAGCATTCCCTCCCTTTTTGCCTGGGAAATCCCCACTCGTCCCGTAATATCCAGGGCAAGTGTGACCTGCTCACTGCAGCTTTCTTTACCCCCTAAGGTAGTTAGTCACTTCTTTCTTTGTGCTTCCTCAGCAGTTTGTACCAGTTATACCTCTCCTCACATTGTACTGTCACTATTTGTCTTTGTGTTATTTCATAAATTAGAGTGTGGGCTTTCTGAGGGTGATGACTAGATCTGGTGCATGTCCCTAATTTTTCTTTGGAACGCTTTCCAGGAGGGTACCTAATACTATTTTTTGCATACACTATTATATGATTGAGGAAGGGGTGATGTCTGTCTGGTTTTTTTTTTACTTTATCACTAAATGATGGCCCTTAGTGTGTCTGAAAGCCTACTGGTATGAATGAAATCAGAGGTCAGGCAGCGTGTAAGGCCGAAACTTTGAGGGCCAAGTTAGAGAGCCCTATGATACACAGGACTAAGAGTGGCCACTAGCTGATATGAAAACTGTGTAAATTATACAATGTTGTCTTTTACTTAAGAGACTTTACTTCTTTCTATTGGGATATTGTCATTATTTACTGATTTTTTAAGAAAAAAAACATTTTTTCCAGCTCTCTATAGTTGTGGGCATACATATGCAGCCGTATGGTCTCTATAATAAATTGTGGTCACAAATATACACATATGTGGTATCTGTAGGAAAAGCCACAGCTTTGGATGTTCGACCTTAATAACTATATGCAGTATGTGCACTATTATAAACATCAGATTCCAGTTTTAATAAAATAAAATAAAGTTACAAGTTGATCTTCAAATGGACACCATGATTTGTGTCATGATCCATAACAAAGTCCTAGAGCATATCTAGAATATGGAGGCAGTTATAGGAGCCTTAGGAAAGAACGAGGGACTGCAAAGGGGAAGCTGGTTTTTTATTCATCCAAATGTCTAGGATACATTTTCTCTTCTTTGTTTACAGTTTATCCCATCTATACTTTGAGTCTTTGGATTAGTTTATTCCTTCTGTTTTTCTCAAGCAGAATCTTCTAGGGCTTAATGGTACTGTTGGACTTCATTGTAAGCCAGGAAATTATCTCTGGTATTGGCATCCAATAAGACCGATGGATAGGGGTGAGAGGAAAAAGTCTAAACTGACTCCAAAACTGATGGATTTGGTGGAAGAGAAGAAGTTTGTGTAACTTACTGAAACAATTGGGTTAGGATAATATTTTATATCCATGATCATTATTTTTCTTGGCAATTTATCTACATGTCTGCACACACCTGCTTAATCAAAACAATAATTGTTCTAGTGTTGTTGACTTTAGATAGATAAGTTTCTTAAGTCAAGATAAGAGATGAAATATCTGAAAGGGGATGAGAGGTGGCTTCCTGCAGACCACAGACGTTCTCAGCATCAGAGAGGAAGTGTGAATTACCATTCACGGCTTTTGCCCTCACTGTGGCCTCTTCCCACAGCTCCACGCCTCAGATCTTTCTGTGGCTCGCCCCTTCGACTCATTCAGGCCTCTGTTCAATTGTTTTTCAGAGAGGCTTGCCTTGGGCATAATACCTAATTATAATGTCCATCTCCCACCCCACCCCTCTTCTTTATTTTTGCTTTGCTTCAGTTTTCTCTATTGTACTTGTCAGTAACTGACATTGTATTACTTACTTATTTGTGTGTTTATTATTTATTTATCTTACTAGAATGTAAGCTAAGTGTGAGGGCATGGTCTTTGTCTAACACCTTTGTAATTCCTGGCCTAGAAGAGGTTCTTACACCCAATAGGTACTTGATGATTATTTGTTGTATAAATGAGTACATAAATTAAGAACGATATCATCATTGCTATCATTATAATTACTAATAGCCGGTATTTATTGAGAGTTTACCCTTGTGCCAGGACTAGTTATTGAAGGTTCTACTTGGTTACTTCATTTATTCCTTGCAACCACTTCCTTGCTCCCTGAGTCACACAGGTGAAGTGACTTTTTTGTAAAATTACTCAACTAGAAAAGATGAATCAATGTTTAAATCTGGGATTGTTAAGCTACAGTAGTTTTGCTACACCATATAGTAATAGGATGTGTGGTTACCACCATGCTGTGTACATAAAAGCATTGGCATCATGCCTACAGATTAGTCAATGATCCCTTGAACACAGATCTCCAGGTCAAAAGGAAACTCTGGGGAATGTAGCTGGTAGTAGGCCTTTGGGTTAAGGTCTAGGTACCCTCAGAATAATTTTGTTTTTTGCTTGTAGATTAAAAAAAAAAACCTTTTTCTTAAATTTGTGTCCAGGCTTTGGTATATTTGATTTCCAACAGCCTGAAATTGTGGTTATTTTTGGAGGACTGCCCTTGTGTTACAGGAACCTTTTACTGGAAAATACAGAGAGCTGGAAGTGCCCAGGAGTTTTAAACATCTTGGAGAACGCTTTACCAATGCCACGTATGGGATTGCGAAGCTCAAGTGCCCAGCTTCAGATCAGGATCTCTTTGAGGCAACCTGACATTCCATAATTCACTGTCAAGTTCAAGCTGCAGCTGTTCTGTCCAGGACTTTGCCTAATACTGTACCCTTGCCTGGTTGGTGTTCTACCCTTCCCTGTCCTGCTTTCCCCACTTACTGTTTTCCCTTGGAGCACTTTGTCAATAAATCACTTGTACATTATGAACTTTTGTTTCTGGGCCTAACAGTAGAGAACCTAACCTAAGACAGTGAATCACTCAGTTCCCTTTCAGGACAAATGGGACTACTCTGGCCACACCTCAATTGCCTTTCAGTAGGCATTCATGCCTTTCTCTCCATTCACATTCTTCCCAGATTTGCAAATGTAAGATTCTTATTCACTGGAGCCAAGTGGTAGGAAGACTTACTGTGAAAAAATAACATTTCATAGCAAAATCACTTTGGGCATGTATAAATCCTAGTTCTTTGTTTCATGGAACTCAAGCACAGATTTGACCTGACTCAATTCCTCCTCACATTCCTGGCTGGTAGACAAGGGCAAGGAGGAAGGAGGAGCTGAGTCACTAAGGCTTAATTCGCTTGCCTGTTCCTTGGCTCCTAGAGCTTGCTTTAATTGAAGCTTTCAGTGAGATTAATTTTCTTGTATAAAAGCATTGTGGGTCTCCTTTCAGTTGGGCCTTTGGCTGTGTTGGAACAACATGAATACTTAAGACCTTTGAAGAAGGCAGGTATTTTCTAGCTCTGATGGGACTGTTTTTCTAATTGGGCCCACAGAAGTCACCTTGCCTTGAGTCATCTCTACCTCTGCAATAGAAACCTAGAAACAGCTGTGTTTGGATGCAGTGGCACAAACTAACTCCATCAGATACCTGGGTCAGGCCCCGTCCCCTGAAGCATCGAGGTGGTTCTCAAACACCAGGGAAATTTAGGAGGGAACAGACTTTCCTCTTTACCACGTAAAACAAGCAGTGAGGTTGCCCTCACCTAATATCCTAGGGAATAATTTCCATTCTCGACATCTTGATGAACTGTTGCTTGGCTCAAGCCAAACTAGAGCATGCTTTGCACAAGAAAATCAGAGAAACAATTAGGAATGTTATTACAAGAGAAATATGGGAAGAGTATTGCAGTGGACATGAAGCTAACACCTGGGAAGTCAATTCAGATTGATCATGGACTACTTGTATGACCTCAGGACACTAACTCAAATTACCTAGGCAACATTGACCCCCTCTGTAGAATGAGCTTGTCCTTGTAAGTTCACCATTGTCAGTGCTCTATGATTTTGTCATTCTCTCAGTAGTATCCCGTGCTTCTATGGACATTGAATGGTTCTTTTATCATTTGGACTTAGTACAGAAGAGCAGGCACTTGCCCATCTGGCATTCACTCCAACACATTAGTGCTTTCCTGCTTCCCACTCTTATCTTGGAAAGTGTAAAAACTGCACGTTATTCCAGGGGAACTGAGCAATTCTCTGAATGTTCTGAAGGATGGCTAGCCCCACTAACAATTTTTAATTGCTTAACTAAGCTGTAGAGTACCAGGAAAACAACATTTTCTAAAATTCTGTAATCCTTTTGGAGGAAAAAATCCCTTAAGTAGATGCAGTGACCTGTCTTTCCTGTTCCCACTTATATCCCTAGCTTAATGAAGCCACCTATTGGATGGCTTGTCATATTTTCGTGCCGATATGGCTTTGCCTGTGATGTTTATCACACAGGGTAGTCCAAATGCTGCTGCTTCTCTGATTTTGCCTCAGATCTCTTTAATCAAAAACATCTCTTCTTCCTCTAGACTCTCCCAAGTGGTTCATGCCATAAACCCACTGTGAAAGGCCTTACAGATATTTGTTTATGCTTCTGTATCTTCCATACCCTCTCTCCAAACTCTAGACTACATGTACCTAAAGGACAAAGGCCAGGTCTTATGCATATCCATCTTGCTCCTTAAGATACTTCATAGAGCTTAGGACACATTAAAATTTAGGGACTTCAGAGCTCAGTAGCATTGGCACGTGTTTTATTCAACCATTGTAAAAGAGGCAGCAAGAAGCAAAGGCTTTGGAGTCAGAAAAGTAATGTTTCAATCCTAGTCCTTCAACTCACTCTCTGTATGGCCTTGGTCAAGTTTCAAATAGTCGAAGCTCTGCTTTTTCATCTGGAACATGGCAATGCCATCACAACTTACAGGTTTGTGTAAGGGCAGAGAAATTGGATATAAAAATAGATCTTAATAAATGGTAGTAGCAACTGTTAGGATTAGGTTTATGATTACTTGTCTCTGTGAAATGTATCTATCTGCACTATGGAAAATTACATAAAAATGGATTAGACCTAAATTTGTGATACAGATTGCTTTTAGCCCAGGGTAATGGTGGGGGTGACAAGGAAAGATGTATAAGCCTATAGATGGGAGATAAAGGGGACTTTGTAGAATGTTTGATCCATAAACACAAACACACAGGTTTGTAATAAATATGGAAACATGCTAACAATCATAATTTCTGGGGCATAGGTACATGGGCATATATCAGATTATTTTTTTAAACTTTCTATATTTTTAAAAGTAAAAAATCTATGTATACTAGAAAAATCTCCATATATTTCATAGGGCTTAAGGTATTCCTTGTTGACACTCTCTTATCCTCAGTAGAAAGCATTTATCTGGCAAGCCACTGGCTAATCAAGGCGAAGCTTGAGGACATGTTAGTGGAGCTTCAGAATGCAGGAGAAAACCCAGATGCAGATGGGAAGAGGAGGTTAGATCTCTAATCCAAGTGATTACTTTTAAGAAATTATTAAATTTATACATGTATACATTATTATTATTAATCCAGCTAAGAATTGGGAGTCACCCCATTCTCATAGCTCTTTCCCTTCTATAACAGTCAAGAGCTGAAGAGTTGATGCTTCATTTAGTGTGACTGAAAAGGAAACCATCAAGGAAAAATTACGTATGAAGATAATATATAATATACATATTGTTTAATATACTATATATATTATTTATAAAGATAAATTTTGGCTATGCCATCGAGTATCTCTCTACCTTTTACTTCCTTACATTGAAAGCCACTCAGAGAAAGAAAAACATTATCTGTTTTTCCTGTTTGCACAATGTTTGTTATAACTTAAAAACAGTTCATCAAATCTTTATTATATACTTAGTATGTTTTAAGTCATATTTTCGTGCCGATTTTTATCTAGGAATTAGTCTAAAAAATTGAATATTAAATGGCCACAGTGCGATTTTAACCTTCAGGAGATACAGGGCCACTAAACAAAAAACACAAAGCATATTGTTGTGACCGCCATAAAAGCAGGAGTTACATTCAAACTATTTAACAATCCATACAGAATGGCCACAGAACACTCAGAACATACACACTGACCAATCAGAATGGGTGCCTGTCCTAAAGAGTTAATGTTTAGGGTTCTGAAGCAAGAATGATCTTTCCTGTGTTAAGGAGCACCTGGGTTTTTTCAAAAGGCATTTTTGACAGATTGGTAATTGGAAATATTATATTTGTCTTGTTTTCTTTCCCATTTTTTTCCTCTGGAGGGAAAGGAAAGTGTTGTTCATGTTCTATAAAACAGTAATTCCAATGCTCTTTAGCATTCAGAAACAAACCCTTTCTTCCCACAAAAAAAAAAGAGACTGGGTGGCAGAGGTCATCCATACTGTATCATGGAAACAGAAATACAACGAATAGCTAGAAAATCATTCCCATAGTGGAGAATCAAGGAAGCTTTGTTGTGAAGGTGTTGTTTGAGTTCATTTTTGAAAGATGGGTAACTAACTGTGAAAGATGTATTTGAGATGGATAAGGGTCGAAAGGCATGATAGGAAGGGATATTGCATGGAAAATACCTATAATTGTTGCACAAATCTTTACTTTTTATTCCAGCAATTCCCACAACTTTTCCCTAAATAGTTTTAATCACTATGGCCTCGTAAGTTTAGCTGTGTGATGTCAGGAAATAGTCGAGTTCTTGTTGTCTTCCTCGAATGGTGGGCTGCCTCATGTAGAAATACATGTTTCTAGAATACTGATGAGAGAAGGAGACTTAGAGCTCTTCTACTCTCTTAGAGATGGGAAAGACCGAGACGTACGCATTGTCTAAGGATTCATGAGTATACAGCAGAGCCCAGGCTCCAGACTGTCCAGTCTGTGCCACTCCCATTCCTTGTTGCACAGTTCCTCTCTTCCTATACTATTATCTCTTCATTATCCCAGATTCAAATTCCTTGATGCCTCTGATCATGAAAGGGAAGGGTTTTTCTCAGAGAAAGGCATTCTACAAAACTTTGATACAGATATGGAACTTGAATCTGAGAGGTCCCCAGGATTCATCTTTGACAGAGATAGAGAAGTCTTTTCATTAAAAAGAAATAATAAAATGAAATTGACATTAAAAGACCATTAACTATGCCTTAGGCTTTAAAAATGCTTTGCAGATATTAACTCATGTAGTCTCACAACAGAGTTACAAAGTACACAACTATCTCTATCTTATACATGAGGAAAACTAGCAAAGAGAAGTTAAGTGACTTTTCCAAGGTCACCAGCTGGTGAGTGGTAGAGTGGGAATATAGGCAGTCAGGCTTCAGAGCCGGAGCTTTCATTTGCCTTTTCATTTGATACATATTTCCTATACACACTCTTCAGTGCAAAACACCAATTTTCCTATAGTGTGAGAGCTGTGATATGAAATCATTTAGGTCTAAGCATTCTCTGGCTTCAGGACATTTTACAGCTGGTGAGGACATTTGCTTGGTCCCTCTAAAGGGTGCCAGGCATAAAGCAACAATGATGTCTTTCTTGGGTTGAAGAGCAACTAAGTTTTGCAAAAGGAATTTTTGATAGGCAATGGACTTGGTTCTTTTTTTCCTTAAAATACAATCTTTGTAGTCAGAGAAATTGTTAATCCTTAATCCAGGAACCACAGTGAACATTCTTTTTTGATTCAAACACCAAATCAAAAAACCAAAAAAAGATCAAGTGGCAGAGGCAGCATGAGGTGATGTGCACGGCACCAAGGGCATAAAAGCCTTTGTTGGTTCCAATGCCCCTATTGTATGATTTCCAGAGTGCTTCAGGCCAGGGCTATTTGTGTCTAAACAAAAGCATGGGGGAGGAGGGGTAAAAGGTAAAGCAAGGAGAGAGGGAGAGAAAGTTCCACTTGTGAAAAGTATCTAAACGTATTCATTGCCAAGTTCTATTAAGAAAGAGCAACAAAAAATAACAAAAACAAGAACAAAGAAAAGAGACTGTGGCATGAAAAAGAGACCTCTTCCAAGTAGAGCTGGGTCGTGCTGCACTAGCAGTGGGACCAGCCAGCTCTCCCTTGCTATTTGGCTGTTTGGATGCCGCCCTTCTGGAAGATATGATGGACAGTCCTATTTCCTGCCTAGACCTCAGTTTCCTACCCCATAATATGAAGACCTTAGACTAGATGATGCCTAGATTCCTTTTCATCTACAGTTCTAAGATCATAGTACTGTGTCTTTCTCAAACCTGAGTTTCCCACAGTGCCTTGCACAGGCCAGAAAGCACCAAGGGAAGCCTCATATCACCAAAGCCACATGCCACCTCTGGGCAGACTTGTGCTGAGCTCAGGCTGTCCTGTCAGATTCTCACACCTGTCCAAAGTTCATCACCGCTGGTTTCCTCACCGTGAATGCACCCAATCCATTTAGCATGAGGAGGAGAGGCTTGCATCACACAAGAGTGCCACAGAAATAACTGGAGTGCAGTTCATAAGAAAATAGTCTTTCAGCCAAGAGACAGGGGAGCTCTTTTCCTCGGGGAAGGAAAAAACGCATTCTAATCATGTAAGAGAGGCAGACAGTCACCACTCCCGCCACCCTCAGCAAGGGAGCTCAAAGCATGATGGGGGCTGCGGCCATGAGCAAGACTGTGGTGTTGAGCCTCAGGACGAGAAGTAATGAGGCTGAAGAGATGAAAGAGAGCAGAAGCGGCAAGGCTACATTCTCATGAATAGGATATTATGTAAGGGAAAAGAAGGGCAGTATCTGAGACGACAGAACTCCCACTGATTGCCAAATCCTGACTGACTTCTAGCCAGCCATGACACAATATGACGCCATCTGCTATGCACTGGTGAGACCACACTGCAACGTGACTTCCTCCCCTGTGTGTGACTCTTGAAGATATCACAGGCTGAGGGTTGGAGTCAGTGAGAATGAGGTGGCAGGCCACTCCCTCCAAGGAATGGCTTGAAACTGCTGGCAAAGTACAAAGGTCCTTGGCTCTACCTATCAGAGAAGGAATTCTGCTTGCCTAGGAACATTGAGTTGGAGTGCAGAAAGGAATATGATGTGGATGTCTTCAGTAGAGAGAAGAAAGAGAAACAGACAAGGGAATGGGAATGTTCAAAAGACAACTATTCACATCATTTTGCTGAGGTTGTGTTGCTTATGAATAAACCACTTAGGATGAAACACCTTGGAGTCTCTGAAAACAGCAAAAGGCAAGGGAAAAGGACATTGAGATGCCCATTCCAAAGATAAAACACACACACACACACACACTTTCTAGTGGCCTGAGAATCATTTTGAACACCAAGTGTTAGAAATACATTTCTTAGGGTTGCTCCTGCTTCAGTGAGATTCACAAAAGTGAAATTCCTAGAACATTCTTTTACAACCTTTCTGTTGGATATTTATGAATACCAGAATTTGTTCTATTATACCAAACATGCTGGTACCTTGATGCCATGGTAATTCTAGAATCTTTGAGAACAAACATTCTGGACATATCCAAAATGCATTTGGCAGGAGGCCCTGTGGAGTGACACAGCACAATTCCTGTTCATTTCACAGCCCAGAATCTGACAATGGGCTGAACTTTGTGCTCTTTCTGCTTTTCATTCTCATTTAAAATACTGGCTTTTCTGTATCCTAGGTGTTGTGAGTACTTCCAAGTGCTTTCTCTATCTTTGACTCATTAAAGGAGCAAAGTAATATCAGGAAGCCATTGGTAAGTTGGAGAAAAAATGGGTAGAACTGATGTGAACCTAGATAAAAAAATGATAAGGCAGAATGTTCAACTTACAGAAGGTAGTATCTTGAGTTTAGGAATATAAAACGATTATTCAAAGTCATATTTTCTTTTACAGATAAAATGTGGTATTCCCAAAATTACACAGCAAATATCAGATGAGTTAAAGTGCCGTAAAATTACTAATTTACTATCTGTTGTTCCCTATGCCAAGCTCTCTTTGCTAGAAATTTCTTCCTGTCTCTCTGTATTCTGTATCTGACTTTTACTCAAATTACAGAATGCTGTACCTCCAAGGTCTGAGGCACAGCCTTCTGATCAGAATTGCAAGAGAGATTCACTTGCCAGTACTTGCCACCCACTTGGCACATAGATTCTGGATTAGTGTGAGGAGTTACAAATCTTGTAACTTTAAAGTGCACATGCAACATTGACTCTAAAAGCACTACTTTAAATTAATGAATTATTCTTATCTGAAAAAAATATTATATCAATACATATGTATTTATGTATTTTTTGAGCTTTGAGACTGTAATTTCGCTTAAAACTACAGCCTCATATCTATGTCAGCAGAGTTGTTTAATGCCATCCTTCAGCTCTCTCCTAAAGGATATTACTGAAATACTAACAACCTCATATTACAGATGCTGTAACCAAAGTACAGAGGATTAAGTAACTGGCCTATCACCAGACTTCTTTCAGTCCCATAATCTTTCTGCTTTGCCTAAATGCATAATTATTATTTGGAATGAGTCTGAAGCACCAGGAAAAAAGACAGTGTCAATCAAGTTCAGAAAAGTAATAATGGATACTAAGGCTTTTATGGGTACAAAGAGGATGCTGGGAAATCTATACCCAAGGCTGTTGGTATCCTGTCCTAGTTTACCTAGTAGAACTGTAGAATATGAAAAAGACAGTTGTTGGAGAATGAACACCACCTCCTGCCAGTCTGTGGGTGCAGTGACTCAAGATTAAGGGTACCTTCCTTGGGTCAGGAAGGTTCCAAAATATACCCACCAGTCATGTACAGCCCTTTATGCCATACTTTTATTTTTCTATCAAGAGGGCCTTGTATACCAACTAGTATCCATGGGTTACTTTCCTAGGTAATCCTAAGTGTACCCAAAAGCAGATATATGGTCCCTGGCTCTCAGAAGTCTTCTGCAAATTTTAAATAATTCAAGAATGTTTAATTGACATTAAGTCTTTGGTGTTGTGTATGCATTAATATTAGGTAAGTTATTCTAATAACATTGAAAAAGGAAAAAGAAAGTCATTTCCTATTATCATCTGGGTCTAAATAATCCTTTTAAAACCGTTTTAGTAATTTAGTAATTTGGGGATTGAAATACAGAATACTGAGAAAACAAAAAATCATCAGAAATTTTAATAAGAATTAAGTATAGCAAATCATATTTTTTTTGTTTTCATTATTTTAGGCATATACAAAATGAGAAATGTTCTGAATGCTATTAACTGCTCATGAACTATGATGTAGTCTGGGATATAATCATTTTGTAAAGTTGATTTCAAATACATCTCTGACAAACTGCAGCTTATCATTACTTCTGACATTCATTTTGTATCATCAAAATGCAATACTTGGAAAAAATTGGAATATTTGATGGCTCACGATCTTGTAGAAGAGGATGACGATGTTCTTTGCACCAAAACTGCAAGATATTTTAATTTTTACATTTATAAACACCAATTAAAATGATCAATTCAGTGAGTTAAATTTCTACATCTATGTCTTTGAACTACCTTAGAGACATACTTACCTTCAGCATTTGTCCACTTGTGAAGCATATGAGGTAAATTTTGTACAAGAATCATTAGAACTAAAGAATACTGTCACATGTCCTTTTAGAAAAGTAGGATTGTCAGGTTCTTATCCCCAGAATTTATATGGTAAAATTCTACTTGTTGAATAATAACTGTATAAGAATACCATATATCCTTTTTATCCTTAGAACTATATTCTCAACCCCTGAGCCTTTTGAGAGAAACTTCATTCAGGATATCACTGAATGTAGACAGTCTGAGATTTAACTTAGAAAATGCATATGACCGTCATCATTAGAGTCCAGACTGGCACAGTCTCTTTGTATTCATCTTCTGACTTAACAATTTTGAATCATCTTCCTCTGTCAATTGTAATCTCTTTGCCATTTGGGGGCAAAATGAAAAATTCTGAATTCTTATGGAAAACTAAAAGCAGACTACAAAGATAAGTATCTCTTGCATTATTCTATTATTCTATCTATATTAGTGCAACACAGTAAGAAAACTGGAAATTATACAATAGTAAATTAATTTCATTACCCTTCTAGCTTTCTTATTACATCATCTTCTAGGCCAGTATCCAATAGAATTATAATGAAAAACATGTAATTTTAAATTTTCAAGTAGGCATGTAAAATATAAAAAACAGGTAAAATTAATTTTAATAATAGATTTTATTTAATCCATATTAACACATAATAAAAAAATTAATGAGCTCTTTTAAATTCTAAGTGTCTGAAATCTAAGGTGTATCTTGCACTTACAGCACATATCGATTTTCAGTAGCCACATATCACGTGCTTGGTAGTCACATGCAGCTAGTGGCTACTGTATCAGACAGCACAGTTTGGACAATTCCACCAGTCTTCCTTTTTTCCTAAATGTTAGTCTTTTATGCTTTGGCTCATTGGAACTGATGATTGTTAAGTAGGGATCAAGTGATGCCTAGAATGGTAAGAAGAGAAAATGTCTTAAGATATGGAAAAACAAAATCACTACCTTTCCATAATGCATTTTAAATTTATAAAAGGGTCTAACAGACCTTATGATAATTGTTAAGAAATACATTTTATTCTTTTTTAAAAGAAGTAGTTTTAGAACTCTTAAAGTTCAATAATAGAACAAGCTAAAAGATGGGCCCAAAACCTTACCAGTCAACTAAAATAAGCATAGGGAAGGACATTCCACATATGTCATCAGTGAAATGCAAATGAAAACAATGAGATACAACTACACATCTATTAGAATGACCCAACTCCAGAGTGTTGGCAACACCAAATGCTCTTAAGGATGTGGAGCAGTGGGAACGCTCATTTGTTGCTAATGGGGATGCAACACGGTGCAGCACTGAGAGGACAGATTTGGCAGTTTCTTATACAACATATTCTTACCATACATTCCAGAAATTATGCTCCTTGGTATTTACCCAGAGAAGTTGAAAACTTATGTCCACAAAAGAACTTGCACATGGATGTTTATAGCAACTTTATTCATGATTGTCAAAATTTGGAAGCAGCCAAGATATGCTTCAGTAGGTGAGGGACAAATGAACTGGTGCATCCAGACAATGGATTGTTATTCAGTGCTAGAAAGAAATGAGCTATTAAGCCATGAAAAGATATGGAGGAAAGTTTAATGTGTATTACTCAGTGAAAGAAGTCCATCTGAAAAGACTACACACTATATGAGTTTAGCTATGACATTCTGGAAAAGATGAAACAATGGAGACAATAAAAGTGGTTATGAGGAGTTTCTGGGGAGAGAAGGATGAATAGGTGGCGTACCAAAGAATTTTAGAGCAGTGAGACTTCTATATGATACTATAAGAGTGGATACATGCCATTATAAATTTAATGATATCAATACTACATATTATATACAATGTTTTTCTGTAAAATTATTTATTAATGCTGTTCCCACATACAACTAAGATAATCTATATCTCACCCTTGAAGTCTGGAGGAGGTCATTGCTGAACACTATGGGAAGGTCACTAAATTAGGCATTAGGAATACTTATGGTCAAGTACCTGTTCCAAAAACTCATTCTGATCATAATCAAATAGAATATTAAAGCTGTGAGCATCTCATGTACTAAATGATGATATCTTCCTGGTCTTTATTACTTAGCAGATTGGCTAAAATAATAAATTAACGATTATTTATTCTGAGATGTGCCAAAGTTTCTTTCAGTGTCTCTTCCTCTTCCTTAATGATTTAAATAAGAACAAAGGATGGAGACACACACACACACACACACACACACACACACACACACATACATGCAAACACCATTTCTCAATGCATTTTTTATTTATTTTTTAATTTTATTGCATGTCCTGGCAAACATAAGTGGCTTGTAGATTTGCCTCTGGCTCACCAAAAGCCCATTCCACAAAATACCAAAAGACAAGCAACTGAAGCTTAAAAAAAAAGTATATCTATAAGAAAGAAACTTTCAAAAACATTAATAAAGCATATAAAACATTTGACATTTACTTAATTTTTGTACAATTATAAAAATAATAAAAAAAACATAACCCTTTAACATTCAACATCCCACATACTGTATTTTAGGGGAATATCAAGAAAACAAAAGGTAAATGGATTTAATGAAGGAAGTTCTAGTCTCCATTTCTGTTTCTAATCACCTTCAAACAAAAACTTATCCATCCTTCAGCTAACTGCATTTAGCTGAGGCCACCTGAACTCCATTAAGCCCACTCCCACTTGTCTGTCCTTAATATTCTTTCACCCCTTATCCTAGCTACTCATACACTCAAATTGCATAATTTGCTACCAGGACACAAGATCAGTAGTTTCGCCTAGCCTTGGCTAATGCCAGACCCATGAGATACAGTACAGGAATTTCTCGGTCCCTAGTGCCATCCAAATAGTGCTGAAATAGCGCAAAAGAAGTCCTAGGTTTATTCAAACACTCAGGACACTAGAGGAAGCCATTGTCCTCAAAGCATTGCCAAGGCACAGCTTTCATTCTTCCCCTAATAGGTTTTCAAAGCTGCATGCTTGTTCCACAAATTAACAGTGCTTATTATCGTTTAAGCACAAAAACTTTGAAATCAAGGACTCACTCTAACATACAAAATAAAAAAAAATAATAAAAAACTACTTCCCCTTCCCCCCATCTGACAGTTACAGCATCTTTTCTTATTTGACATTGTAGTCTCACTAAATGGTGGTTCCATAAAAATATAAAAAACAATAATAATAATAAAAAAGTTTCAACTGTGGTTCTGGAAAACCCACTATCCCAGGAAGAAAAAAAGTATGCAACTTCACAAAACACAAAGCATTCAAATTCACGAACAAAACATATATACACTTTTCAGATGAAACTCATACATTATATTTTTGAGCCACATTAGCCCTTTTGCACTTTAAATTAAAAATGGAAGCTTATGTGCAATGATAGCCCCTTACTAGAATTCATGGAAGGATTTTAGAGTTCATTAGCATATATACAAAATATTTGTTTATGGTCTGAAAAAAATTGCTACAAAGTATATTTGGGAGATCTAGGAGAATATTGTCATTTTCATGTTTTTCCAAAGTCTGAAAACAACTCTTGGTTTATGTGGTTCAAGCAACCCCTCTAATGAAAGGCTCACCCCTGATCTGTGGGGACATGCACAGTCCAGAAGAGAGTTGGATGAGGAATCTGGTTCTGTCAGATAAAGTGAAACTCCTATTGATCAAAAGAGAAAAGTGATATAATGATGTAATTGATGCCATTAAAAAATTGATCGCATAATCTTATGTTTTCTGAATCACTACTCCTATTTTAACCTTGGAAAGAGAAAGACAAACAAGCCTATACTTGAAGAATTTTATAAAATAAGAGGGTCTTCAAATGAAAACTTTACCAAATATCACCTATATTTCAAAAGGTCTTCCAAGAATTTCAGATCATGGCTTACTGAAATCTCATACTGCTTAGTGGAGATTCAATATTTCTGTATGATTCCTGTTTTCCTGGGTATTTTAAATAGATATTACAACTTTACTGTAAGAATTAGATTGATGGCAGTCATCCCAATCAAATCAGCCTTAATTCAAATAAAGGTAGCATATGTGTAATTGAGTTAGTCAGTCTAGTAGTAAAATTTAATTTTAAGGCTTCTATAATGGCAGCATATGTTTTCCCAATAAATATAAAGAGATAAGGCATCTGGCATTAAATTTTGGTAGGGAGCAGGGGTGGGTGGGGGTGCATTGCCAATATACCAGATACACGGTACTGGGTGTTTTTGAATTGGCTGCATGGACTTTTAAGAATTTTTGCCATGACCCACATTCCACATTCCCAACTAAAAGCAAGGGAGAATATTTCCTTACCTCTAGTGTGTGATAGTGTGAACATGGACTTTTTCTTATAATTGGACTACGTAGTCCCAAGATAAACTATCATCAAGAGTAGGGATGTCAGTAGCATGAAGTACCTGACACAGAGAATTGTGTACTTATGTCTATAGTCTCACCCACCTAACAAGTAATAGTCAATAAAATCTGGATCTATCCAAAGGCTTGATATAGCATGTGCTTAGCATCAAAAGAACTGGAGGGACTTAATACAACCTTGTCACTCCCATGTGCCATAAAACACTAGGTACCTAAGAGCACAATGGTATTTCTTGAGAGAAGAAGTATAGATAAGCCATCCAAAACAAGTAAACTAAAAAAAAATAGGTCAGCAAGTGCAACTCAATTTCCTTTCCTTTAAATTACATTTTAAACAATACTCAATGCCCCCACCCAAAAATATATACTAGGTATTTATATATTTATATATATAGTCTTAGACTATAAAGGTGAAAATGCTTTATGAAAGTCCATGAGAGAGCTCTGCAGCTTAAGGAGACACCGACGGCTTTTTTGCTCACTTCTACCTAGCCACGACAACTTCGGTCCTGCAAGCAACAGATGTGAAGGCTTAAAGCCAGAATCAGAATCAGATGCCAGGTCAGACACTTCGGTAAAAGGCAGCCTCTTGCTTCTCCTTCTCTTAAGAAATCAGACTGAGAAGAGGAAGGAGAGGAACTAGTACGAATGCATTGAATGTCAAGCAGTAGTGCCTTGCAGGGAGGTGGGCAGATGGGAAGAGATCGGAAGAGCTCACACAGCACTGCTCACTCTCCCTCCTCTTTGATGCGCTGCTGCTTGTTGCGCCGAGCATCCATGTCAAAGTTGAAGTCATTCCACTCATCACGGGGAGGGAAGGAGATGGTCTGGCGGAGGGTGAAGCGCACAGCATCGATAACACGCTCGCCCCGGGTCTCACTGGAGCCCACGCTGACGGTAGAGGCACCACTTGGGGTCCGCAGGAGGTGGGGAGGGGAGGAGAAATCATGGAGCTGCCGGTGGTCCAGGATGCCTTTCCAGATGGCATGTCGGAATTGCTCAGGGATTTTTAGACTTGCCAAATCCTGAGCAATAGAGAAGGGAGTCAGGGAGAATTAGGACCAAGAGACAAGTGGACGTTTAGTCCACACCATTTTGTCATCCCCAAGTGCTCTGCCTTAATTGACCTGAATTTATATTTACCCTTCAATTGTAAAATAAAGTCAGCTTTCTGATGACCTTTGGTGCTATACATAACCAAGCACAAAGGTACAGCCTTAAGGTGCCATCTCTGCCTGTGGATAACCGTTCACTTATTCTCTACCAATCTCAGTTTCTTCATTGGTAAAACAGGGAGAGGAGTTAGATCAGAGGGTAAAAAGTCCCAAAACAAAAGTCCAAGGTAGTTTTCCTTCCCACTCTCAAATCTATGTGGCTCTAGTCAGTAGAAGAAACATATTAATGGAATGTCTCCACCAATTAAAGGGGGCGATGAGAAGAAAAGATGACTAGTCAGTATTGAACATAGTGTACAGGCCAGGCAATGAACTAACTTATTTTATATTCATGATCTCATTTGGTGCTCAGATTAGTGGTAGATATTACTACCTATTTTATAGATAGAAAAGCTGAAGTTCAGAGAGGTTAACAAGTCTAAAGTTGTACAGCTAAGTGAATGACTTGTAGGGATTCAGGACCACCTCTGAGCCTAAAACTGCCTTCATGGCCAAAAGATCTCTTGGTGTTTGGCTAAATCAGGGTATCAAAATGCAAAGTATGCGTCAGTGTTCTGCGGATGGTTGTGGAAGGCATTATAAATAGGGTTGGTCTTAACCACCCGATGGCATCTCTTATATTTATCTGCGTTAGCCCTTCATTAGCTTGTTTCAATAATGGCTTGTGTTTTTTATGGAGCAGCATTGTGGATAGAAAAAACATTGTGCTTGGAGTCAGAGAACTTGGCAGAGGTTCTTGTTTTGTCCCTGACTGACTCTTGACCTTCACCGAGTCACCTGTTCTCTACTGGCCTCATTGGTAGAACGGGATACAATTCCTTTTCTTGGTCAACGTCTATTGTGGACTCATGTGTAAGTGTGGGTATGCAAACATTTTGCAAATTATAAAGCACACTACATAAATCTTAACCATTTATATTATTACTATATAATATTATTATTAACCCATCCTTGCCTCTTAGAGGGGATACTTGATGAAAACTCCCCAAATTTAACCACATTCCTTTTCCTGAAAGGGATACCAAATAACTTAGACAAGCTAAAAAAGAGGTATCTATTTCCAGCAATGAGATGGAAGAAGCTGAGGTGAGGAGGCAGAAATTAGAGAGTTTCCCAATATTTTCCAATTCAGAATTTTGCAGTATGGGCATTCCAATTTCCTATTCTAGCAGAAGAATACATTATAAAGAAGGTAGTCCATAAATAGGTAAGTAAGCATAGATCTTTATGCTTTTGAAATAAGTCCCAATAAGTCCAAAACTCTCTGTATACTAGGCTGCATTATTCTTCATGACTCTCTGGATAGATTTGAACTTATAAATGACAGGGGAGAAAGCTGTGGCCCAGAGACTGGCACAAGACCTGGCTAACACCAACAACGATGGACTTGTGGAGAGTATCTGTGGATCTCAACAGCCAAGGGAGCCTCTGGACACACTCCCCAGGCAGAACAAGTGAGCAAGTGGAAGGTAAAACTTTAAAAACACAGGGAAGGGACAAATGCCCTGCTCCAACATGTAGGGCTCTCTAACACAGAATAACTCTGCTCTCTTCACTGGGTGGATGTCATTGTAAAGTTTTCTGAAACCTGTCGGAACTTACTGCAAAGCTCTCTCTCTATAGTTTTTACTGATCATTTATTCCATCAGGGAGCGGCGGCCAGGGATGACTTATGGGGTGGCGAGGGCTGGGCATAGGGGCAGCACAGCACATTCCTGGCACCACAGGGCTGGGCACTGTCATGCTGCAGGGGCATCTCTAGTATCGGTGCTCAAGGAGGGGAAGAAGGAGGTCCCAACTACGGAAGCGGCGGCAGAGGCAGAGAGCATCTTCTTCCACCAGGCCAGAGGCCCTCTGGAAGCTGGAAGAGAGGACAGTAAACCCCAAAGAGAGCAGCATGAAGAGCAGCCCGGGAGGAAAACCAGTTTGCCATCAACCAGAACAATATGAGCTCCCCATGCAAAGTTGCTCAAGAAGAGGTGTAGGAAGCAAGAAAAAGTCCCCACCCATCCAGCTCATTCAAAACAAAAAAAATTAAAGAATATAAAAGCTGGAAGGGAGTGATTTTGAACCCAATTTGATTAACCGAGGCCCAGAGAGGCAAAGTGATTACCGCACATTCTCAGTGCTACTAAAAAGCATGGTTGGGACTTGAGCCCCTGACCAGTGATCTTCTCCTGTGTTCACTGCTTTGATAGAGCTGACAATGAATGAGCATATGACTCTCATTGAGAGAAACAGATGAAACCCCCCCACCTCTACAGAAGGTCCTGTGTTCAGGAAAAGCAGAACAGGCCTGTTAATAGAGATAAAGGTCAGAAGCTTATACCTCAGTTTTCTAGTATGGATTCCCTCATCAGCTCATCATGGCAAATGACTCTGTTACCATCTCTCCATGTTTTAAAGTGAGAATAAAATCACCTGCTTCCTGCTTTCCTCCCTGGGGTCCCCCAGAGAACATCCAAAAAGTTATCTGAATTCTTTAGAGATTACACATTTCTCGAAGGTGGGAATTAGATCTCCTCTTCCCCACTCTGCATGTAGTATGCATGCAATGGACAATGGTCGTCTCCTCAGACAAGCTGAGTAAGACGGATTGCTAAACTTCTCGTATGTACAGGCTGAGGCCTAGGAATGTTTCTAATATGGTTATGGGTCCCATCAAAACTGAGAATTGAGGCAGGGGTATGACAATAACAAATTTTAAAACCAAGAGGAACTGAACTACAAGGTGGCTGTCACCAGAGGGAGGAAATGAAGGAGTAAAACTCAAGAGAAAAGTCTAACAGTTACTTACATCCATGGAGTAATGCTCAATCTGATAGATGGTGGTCAGCCCCTGGGTCGTGAAATAGTCCAGACATGATGAACAGCCCAACCTTGCTAAGAAACTGCAGAGGGAGGAGGGAAGATGAAGGAGGAAACAGAAAAAGAAAAGTTCACCCCGACTGCATTGGCGAGATAAAAGAAAACTCAACATTTTTCCCTGGACGCCCTATTAGAGAGACTAGGGGCAGGAAAAAAATATGTGGACCTTGAGGTTTGGGATGATTAGTGACTTGAACTTTAGGTCCATGGAAATTAAAATCAACTGTGAGGATTCCTGTGGCACAGGGATTTTCAAGTGGTAGCTGGTAGAATTCTAGGGGTTCTATGGAGGTGCCTTAGGGGCCGCTGCAGGGGTGAAAGGAAGGAGTCCAGTCGTCAGTGTCCCTGCCCTCTCACCTCCTGGCTCTTCACTTCTAAAAGAGCATCATCTCTACTTGAACCATTTTGTATTTGGGGTTTTTGAGAATGGTTAAAAAAAAATGCAGGCCACTGTACTATGAAGTCATGAATGCTTCTTTTTCAACGTGTGTCCTCTTCAGAATACAGACACCTCCTTATCGGTGCTGGTCTCACACTGCTGATGCCACCAGATGCTGGGCGGGATAAGCCAGGCACTTCGCCATCTCGCTGACGGACACTGCTGGCACTCTTGCGTCAGTCACATGGGAATTGACACACATTATTCCGGCGGACAAACGAGAGAATCATTCTGCATATGAAGCAGGGGCACACGGTGTGCACAAGGCATGAGCTATGCCTCTATGGGAATATCTGTCAGGTTCCATGCATTTCTTTCTTCTGGCTACCTAAACTCCCCTGCCTAGGAAGTACCCATTTCCATGTGGCAAAGCAGAGGAGATCATCAGGTTCTTGAAAATCCCTGCCATTTTTGCTAACATTAAAACTTTTTTATGGACAAGTGCAAAATGATGATCCCATGGTGGCTGAGAGCTATGAGGCCTAGAGAGCAAGAAAGGGAGCAAGATAGCAAGTTCACGGCCCTCTGTGGGAACCCCAGCCCTGAGCACCAATCTGAAGGCCATAATTGACAATGTAAAACCCTGAGAGAGGCAGGAGGGAGTTAGTGAAGGTGGGGAGAACAGGCATGAAAAATTGTGCCTATAAACCTGCATTTTCACTTTTCTGCATGCAATCATAGTGGTTTTTCCTTGATTAAACACTGGTGATCATTCCACAGATCAGAGAGAACAGTGGCGGAACTTCAACCATAGGGCTGCTTTCTTTCTTTCCAACTGTGCTATTGACTTTGACAGTGTCCACCCTCCACCACCCAGAGATGCTTCGGGCAGGTCTGCAGGGGCACATGCTGTGGACTCACCTGACAAGGCTGCAATCTGTGGGGTACGGAGGTGGGGGGGTGCAGTGGGAGGTGGATGGCATGGAGAGTGGGGGAGGGAGGGCTTGGGTGGGGCTGAGTCCATTCATGTCTCCAGCCATTGGCATGTGGGTGCCCATCATAGGAACTGAATAAAAGCAGGAGGAACAGAGAGGGTTACTGCCGTCATCTCATCCCAGCATCCCAGGAGTCCATCTGACCTGGTTTACACTTACAAGGACCTATTCTACCAGCTTTCCTCTTGGGTCTTGCCCCTGTGCCTGTCCAAGCACCCTGCATCTCAACGAGCAAAGCAGTCACCAAATTCCAAGCCAACTACACACTTCCTGCCCCATGCACATTCTCTTAGGATAATCCCTTCCCACTTCTTTCTCTGCTTCTAAGGCCCAGTCCAGTTGCTCATCACTCTTGGGGTTAAAATAGCCCCTTGTTTTTGCTTTCATGGGTTATATTTCTGTCTCCCTCACTAGACTAACCTCCTCAAGCCTGGAGTTTAGACCTTATACGTGTCTAGATACCCCCAGACTGTAACACAATGTTTGGCACAGAACAGATACTCAGAAAACTTAGGTTAGATGAACAGATGAACAAATCTGTGAATGACAGAGTGACCTTTGGAAAATTTGTTTGGGAACAGAAGGATTTACTGTAATATTTGTAGGGGACGATAGGCCTAACAAGGAAGGATGCAATTAAAGATTTCAGCTCATTCTTATTGTCCATTTCAGGGTTATATTTGGGAACACCACCAACACTGATTGTTTTTTTTCTAAATCATAATTATAAACATTCCTTTACAGAGAAGATAAGTTTAATACCCATGATAATCATGAAACAAGCAGATGTCTTCAGGTCAAAGAGCAAAATAGTAACATAGCTACAAAATGATGACTGTAATTTCCCTCTACTTTAGTGAATGGTAGTGTGCCAAAGGGGGAAGGCCTCTGATGCCACCTGGCCAGCTAAAGCGCACAGGCTTATCGTGTCTCACTGGTTTTCTCTCTGACTTCCCTGAGGACATCCAAGGAAAATTGTGAGGTATAAATGAGAAAAAGTAGGCGACATGGAAGTGACACAAATGTAAAGGATCATCACCATTACCACTATTTTGTCATCACAAGTAAAAGTTGATGACTCTAAGATACCACAAAAAAGAAAGTAAAGTGAAAAAAATAATTGATTCCTGTTCCTTTTATGGTCAAAGTAGCAGACCTGTCAAGGGGTCAGATTTTGAGCCTTAAGGTGAATTTACCACTAGTGAGAGAGCAGACTGGCTCTAAGGCCACTGTTGCCACTCCAGGGAACCATGCCACCTTTGTCTCATTAAAACATAAATGTTTGCCATCAGACCATAGAAAGTCACAATCCTAGCCTCCCTTAATTTATTAAGAAAACTCAGTCTCTTCAAGATGACACTGAAACGCAAATTTGAAGGCTTAATCAAAATAATGAAGGATTTAAAAGGACAAGATTGAGGCTTTCTTTTATGTTGGGAATTACAGGATAACATGTGCTGTGTTCAGCCTTTTGCATCCCTGAGGATATTATACATTCTTCTGCATTTTTACCATCGCTTTTTTATTTCTAGTTTCATATCAAGTTTGCTGTATTTAGTTCTTGTGGACAAGGCAGGTATATTTACAGCAAAGCTTTGCTCCAATCACCATCTACTGGAGGCCCGCTTCTCACATCATCTCCTATAGTTATGCTTTGTTGATATGAGGAATTTGGGTGTGAATAAGTAGAAGGGAGATTCCTTTCTCTATGTCAATTCCTTTACAACTGTGGATGGTATAGAATAAGTGAGTTGAGAAGACAAAGACTATAGGGACTCAGAGTTACACAATGTCAACTGTGCAGAGTAATCATTTCATGAATGGGAAACTGAGCATTAAAGCAGAGAGGTGACTTGTCTGTAGTTACACACTCATCTAATACGGCAATAGAGTCCAGACTACAATCTCATTCTTCAGATTTTAAGTCTACTGCACCATGCTACCTCCCACATGTTGGATATATTTCATTTTGGCTATCTCAAAGGATATATGCCCCATCCAGGTTGACCAGAAGTGGGCTGTTCTTTTCACAGAGATCCTTATCCCTACCTGGAAAGGAACAGCCTTCTCCATCTCTACCAATGTGCTTTGTAATGAACCACACACCTCAAAAGTGGGACAAAGCTCAAGCTCCTCAACTTCCATCTGTTCTGTCCCACCGAGCTCCTTATTCAGCTTAAGAGCAAGCCTTTCCCCGTCCCAGAGCAGAGACTTCCCCTCCACTAGCCCTGCTGGTCCATCAGCTGCAGCCACAAGGAGATGCTCTTACTGTTGGCTGCCATGCCATCAGGAATGGTGGTGGGAGTGAGGGCGTTGCGCTGCTGAGGGTTGATAAGCTGGCTCACAGAAGGCAGCTTGTTCATGCTGTTCATTTTGTTCAGAGGTGGGGAGCTGTTACCATACGAAGACTGAGACGGCATCGAGGTCCTAGGAACACAAACATGGGAATGATGGTGAACACGGGACACTGACGAGTGAGGACTGGTCATTTCCAACAAGTCTCACACTAAAACATGGCCATGAACTGTACACTTGAAAAATATCCTTCCAGGATTGATGACAAATTATTTGTGAATGCATCTGAGAAATTTCTGACTAGGGAGGGATCACAAGGCTTTCATCAAATCCTATTTTTCCTGAATGTGTAGAGTACAAAGATGAATATCTTCCTAAAGCATCTCCTTTGTAAAGTGGAAAATAATTGCATTCTGTTTTTCCTCTATTTTTTTTCTCTATCCCTTTCCCCTTTCTTGATTTTCAACTCAAACTAGCTTGAAAACCAATAAGGGAAAATAACTGAATGAAGACCCAGTGGCTTAGAAAGACACGGAGATCCCCAGCTCAAATTGCAGCTGAGGCGTTTCATTTGTAGCTTCCTAGGCCACTGGGGATATGAGGGAAATAACTGCAAAACTGATCCCGCAGGGCATTTAACAGCACACCCTGCTGTCATGCAGAGGCCCCAACATGGAAGCACGCCTTCTCGGTTTAAGTGTTCATGGGCCACGAGGGAACCCACTGAGATGCCAACAGCCTTTCCGCCCTAGAGAACCCTGGAGCCCAAACGACTGTTCCGTTGACTTCCTACAAGTCTCCTGGGAGACAAAGGGGAAAAAAACAGAACAGTTTTCTCTTCTGCATAGCTTCAATTTGGAAATTTACTAGAATTGGTTTGTCATCCTATGCATTGTTACATATGAAATTCCCTATTCAGCTGCCATTCCTGACTTTTCCTTTGCATACAGAATTAGTGATTTCTATTAGAATCAGGGAAGGATATAGAGTCAGAAAATCAAAGTTTAAGTCTTCCTCCAGCATATCTTAGGAAGCTACAGGTCCCTGTGCAAGCCATCAAAGATCCCTGCTTTTGTTTTCTCAGATGAAAACCGTATAAACTAAATGCACATACATTTACTGCACAAGTTAGATGTTAAAGGCAGGAAAACCAATAAGAAATGGTCTCATCTTAGAGCAGCTTATAGAGTAGTGGCTACACAGGGATAATAATCCAAGCTACCTTGTAAGGATATGCTGAGAGCTGAAAAAGATGATGAGGAAGAACTTCATAGACTGAAGGCATTTAGAGTGAGTAATTACTGTGACAAGAGAATGAGGACTGGGTTTTGAGCATGTTTCTAAGCTACGGTGGGAGAAGTTCCTCTCTTACACTCCTCAAAGAAAATGTATTGTTTTGTCTCCCCCCACTGCAGCCATACTTATATTAGATGAGAGAGAAAAAAAATGTTTGATTTTTATTTGCATATATATCACACAAATTTTAAAGGCTCTATAAATGAACTGAGGTGCCAAACAAAATGGTATAATAATGTTTGAAAAAATAATAAAAAGTGGCTCTAGCACCTGAGTGCTGCAGTGGTATGCTTGGTCTGTGGAGCTGTCCGTCCGCATTCTCCATGTTTACAGGAGCCAGGGAAGGCCCCATTCCATGTCATTGCAGAGCCACAACTAGAGGAATTCAAATAATATACTGTATATGTATTTGCATAAATGAGTATGATAATTAACGTACAATTAGCATTTCACAAGCACTACCTTTAAGGTAGGAAGGTACTGATTTTTTTATTTTAACTCTTCTCAGGAACACACAATGATAGATCCATGTTATATAAACAGGCATTTATATAATAAACCCTTCCAGTTGTAAGATTCTTCAGATTACCAAGTTCTTTATCTGTTTTTTGAATGATTCGCACATCATGGAGGACATGGGGTGGCAGAAATTCCTATGCTTTTATACACATGGGAAAACATAAGGATGTAGGAAATAAAATGTGGCCAAGCCACACATTGCCAGATGATGAGTTGAGAGGTCTCCTGGGTCCTAGCCGAAGAGTTATTTCTTTTATTCTATAGCACCTTCCCAGAAATAAGACAGTGATGGGCAACAGGTTACAGAATCGAGAAATGGGTGAAGTGGTTGGAGAAATGTAAGACCAAGACAGACCACAGAGCAAGCGATGGAGTAAAGGAAGCCCACACTGTCATCAAATCTGCCCTGTGGAGGAGTCTTGCATAAGAACACACTTGGATATGCTTAGGAACACCTCAAGTCCTTATCAAAGTACAAGAAAACACAGGGCAAGGCGGCCAAGACAGGCTTTGCCTGGTGCTGCTTCCCTCTTTCCCCACTTAAGATGCCAGGTAGCCCAGACCACAGAGACAGGTTGGTCCTCTGTCACCTAACGAAACTTCTATTCATCTCTCTCATTCCCCTATATCAATCAAATGTACAGCAAGATCTAAGGGAAGCATTGCTTGAACCATTAAGGTCCATCATTATAAAAATTAAAATATAGGAAGGCTTTGATTTTTTATTTTAAGTCAATAAAAAAGCTTTGCATTTTCCCTGAACCCTCAGTTTTAGTAGAAGCCTTTTCCCAAATCCTGTTACAATTCCCTTCTTCTCCTTCCCTTTATTTTTGACATTTTATTACTTCATTTATAATAGTCAACCTAAACTACTTTTAAGGAAATTAGGTCAGAAACCACAGATGAACAAAGAAAGAACTCAAATTTTGGAGTCAACCAAAACATCTAGGTTCACCTTTTAGGTCTGACGTAAATTAAGTGACTTGGATATTATGCAAGTCTCATGAATCTCATTTTCTGAATCTGTAGACAGCGTGATACACATCATAGAAGAGTTGGTGTGATGACTAAATGAGATGGACATGGCCCCCTAACTTGTAGTACTCAAAAAATTGGTTCCCTTCCCTCTTCCCCTCCAGACTTAAATGTTTACAACTCCAAGTTTGGTCAAGGGGATAAGAAGCATCATTTAAAAATTAATAGGAGGAGGTGGCAAGAATTCTTAATAGAGCAAATCTAGGCATTAGGGTGAGTGGGTGAATTGGGATAAAACAGTCTGAAAAGGCCAGGAATTCTGAATGTGTCTCCTTTACTGCAGAGGTGAGTGTGAAAGCCACAGGGAGAAAGGTCAGGGCAGTCTTTATTATCGTTTACAATGTCTGAAATAAAAGGAGCATTCTGGTAATTGCTATGTAACACAGAAAAGGGAGCAAGGCTGAATATATCTGTGACCAGTTCAAAGACCTTGAAGAACAATCTTTTTTTTTTCTTTCCAAATACAATGTCACAGTCCTTGAGTAGCTAATACCAAAGACTACTAGGGAATCTGAAGAGATGGAAGAAGTTTTCAAGGACAGCAGGACCTGTGCCATTATGGTTTTCTCTGCCCATCTACCACCAAAAATAGCCCCCAAAACAAACAAGGTAAAAACACAGCTCTCCTCAGAAAAATAACAAGGTGTAAGCCTCAAGGTGTTTTCTCTAGAGGTGTACTACATTTTTCTAGGAATCCAATATAACAGAGATGTAGAGAAGCATGTTCCATGTACTTTTTACTTTTGAGGAGAAATCCTAGTAAAGTCAAGCCCCAGTTCTTAAAAGTAATGATTTAGGTGTTTGTGTGAAATAAAAGTCAGTATCTCAGACTCAAAGTGATCTTAAGATCATTCAGGATTAGAAAATAGGTTTCTTGACATCAAGTCCAGTGGCTATCTATGTGGTAGAGAGGCAACATTTTTGAGAAGACCTAAATGTAAAGTCATCTTCACCTGACTGGAGATGCCTAGAATTCTACCAAAGATCCCTTCTTTTGCCTTAAATCTTCCATTGCCAATTAAAAAGCAACTCCATAGTAGAATCTGGTACTGCCTTGGGGTAAATATTTCACTAAACTACTTCTGGAGTGCAGACTCTCTCTCAGAATCAAACCCTTTCAAAGAGGGGAAAGGGATATTGGGGTAGAACGAAATACCCTGGTATGAGAAAGGTAAAAAAGGGAAGACATGGAACATCAGAAAATGATTTTTTTTCCTCTAAATTTTGCTCAGTACTCTGCTTGTAACCTTTCTTTCTAATTGGGTAATTTTACTACTAAAGACAAAAGGCAGCATATATTCCATCAGTTCAAATACATGCATTTATATAAAATGTATATATACTATACACACATTGAAAACTTACATAAAAATAGCATGAAAGAAAAAACACTTCTGAAAGAAAAACTATATGTTAAAATACTAAACATACTTATTATCCCTTTAAGGGATTTCTGAATCCCTTAAAAATGATTAGAAAGTTTTAAGATTAATTGAAAACTATTTGCCAATATAACAAGATCTGATTTTACTTTTATCTCAAATATAAAAAATGTTTTTCTGAGATATTTATCTAAGCTTGATTAATCTAAGCCTTCCTTGATTAACTATTCTTATACAAGACAATTATTTTAAAGCTTTTAAAATAATTATTCAAAGATAACAACATATTGTAAATTTTTTAAAGCATTAAACAACAGGGTTTGCTACAGATTTCTGGATGAACATTTGGTAATGCCTATGTCATGGAAGCCAAATTAGTTAATAAATTTGGATTTGATTAAACTCTGGTAAATTTGCAACTTAAGATATAACTTAAGAAATGTTAACAAATGATACTATAGCGTCTAGCTCCTTATAATGACCTTAAACACACATAGGGCTAAAACATCTTCAGGTGAGTGCAGGCATTGAAATTTAATTTTAGGATTGATGACCTTGATACAGAATATCTTAAATAAAAGCGCCAAATACTGACAGAAGTGTAGACAGAACGAAAGTGACTGTTTTCTTCTTGTTCTTCAGACTTATACATGGTACTTTAGGCATTTAAATAAAAATATCTAGTGTTTAAGGAATTTAAAAAAAAGCAAAAGAGACAGAAAAGAAAAACTGCAAGATAAACCAAGATGCAAAAGTTTATTGAAAATTAAAATCACACATCCATAAAGCAACAGCCTCAATAACAAGAAATCATTGCTGCGTTGACACAGAAAAAAGAGCTGGTGATCTGGTGTGGGGAGATGGAAGGAGGGAAGGAGCTTTTTAAAGTCTTTATACCGTTATTTTAAAACATATTTTTTTAATGGCGAGAAACAGATTCTCTCTGAGCCAAAAAATATGTCATCTATGTTTAATTTTCTATGTTTTTCTATGTTTCATTTTTAGGCAGGAGTGTTGCTTTTAACATGTGTCTGCTTGAACATCATTTAAAACTTCAATCTCCAGGACGAAGAATTTTGAACAGTGTCAGTCATCTGGCTAGTGCTCCAGTAGGACTGAGGGATAGGAGCATCGATCAAACAAATCGTGGATTCAGGGAGAGGACTTTGACCTCCATTTGGGGCATTGACAAATCATATATAATTGCCTGGAACAATGCTACTGAGGTGATTTTACACTTCTATTAAAATGACAAAAATAAGTTTACCTGCCTTGGGGCCCGAACAACAGTTTGGGGAGTAGGTGTTTGGGGCTTCCAAGAGCAAGGAAGACTATTATGTGAGATGCTCCCTGGTGGCAGTGGAAGGACCTGACACAGCATTGATGAACTTTCTACCTACATAGGAAAGGACGCTGCTAATACCACTAATACAGCAAGTTCTCAAAAAGAAGAAAAGAACATCCCCCATGTTGGCTACTTAGGGTAATTTTTTCTGACCAGCAGTACACTTGATACCTTAGTTTGTTACTATTTGCAATATTACTGCATGACCAGCATTAAAAGGGCCTGACTGAGTCTCTCAGTCACCTACAGTTTACTTATGCACAGACAATAACAACTTTTTTCTCCTTTTCTTAAAAAGATATCTTAAGTTTGAGACCTGCTCAAAAGCTTCTTTATGAGTTTTAGAAACACAACATGAGGCAACAGAAAAGGGTTCCAATAAACATCTTAATGCCCCTTTTTCCAACCAGAGTCCCTCCCCACTCCCAAGAAACAACACAAAAGCTCACAGACAAATGCAGGGGTTCCTGACCGGCCAATGCTAGATCTGAGGATAGAATCTCCAGAAAATATCCTTTCTTGTAAAGTTTTGTGTCCCTTCAAAAGATTTTCTCACTAGTGGCTGTGTTCCTTTGAGCAGATGGGTCTCTGAGCCAAAGTGTCTTCAAGTCCTGCTTACAAGGGCTGTACACACACACACACGTACACACACACATGACACACACACACACACACACACTCAAAATACAGAGGTGGGGCTCTATGGGTACACTGATCGGTTTGGAGGGCTGGAATGTCTAAAGAAGACGTCAGACTGTTTCGGGGTTTCTCTCCGGGGCTCCACAAGCTCATTCCTGAAGCAGGCTGAAAGGAGACTGCAGAGAGGAACCAGAGAAAAGAAAAGATGAAGGCTTAGGACTTCATATATTCAAATCAATTGGATACAGAAACACATCCTTCTACCTTCATGATCACAGTGTAAACAGAACAAAGTGCCTCTGAAACAATGTTTGCTCCTTCCTCTCTACCCTCCTTTAACATGGCTCTTCTCAAGATTTTTATGAAGAAGAAATGAGATAAGGCAGTGGTAGTTAACTGGGAATTATCAGTGGAACTTAACAACAACAAAACAAAACAAAACAAAAAAACACCTTCCCAGATCCCCTCTGAGACCAGGCTGGGCCCCAGCTTATATATTTGTAACATGTTCCAGGAGTGATTCAGTTGAGGATTACAGAGACAAGGTAGGGCCAGGAGCTTATCATTGTGCTTGGTATATTGGACTTGATTAATTAAAACACAGAATGCAGAGACAAGAATTACCTTAAATCTTTTGTAAAATGTTATCTGCCCAATTATGATACTTCATTACTGTTCCTGTCTAGCCCAACTATGAAGTATGAAGAAATAAGATCTTATCAGTCTGGGGGTTGTGTCATCATGCATTTGTAAAGAACTATTAATGAGCGTTTTGTATGTGCCCAGACTGAGATGGATAAATATCTTAATCCTTTCAGTCACAAACTTGGCCTATAAATGTATAAATCAAACTCAAGAAAGCAACTTTTGCATAATGAAGAAATAAATTATGCCAAAAGGATGCCAGAAACAAATCCTTTTATTTTTTAAAGATTGGGCAACCCCATGAACTGTTGGGGAATTGTTTCCCAGATGGTTTTTCAATCACAGTTGGTTACTCCTTGCAAAGGAACAAAGCCATTGTTACTTCATTAAGGATGAGATTCTGTCAGTCATCTCACTGGCATGAACTGGGGTCATCTTAAAGAATATGCCAGAATACAAATTTGTAGGGAAGCAATTTTCTATCAACTAAAGAACTATAGCTTTGACCTCTTGTTTGGATATTACATTTTGGGGCTTCTCTTGCAGTGAGGACTGAATAAGACAACATGCAGAAATCATGTTTTCTTTATGATATGAGTACATGGACCATGGGGTTCAAACTTTAGGACCTAGAACTGAGATCAGTTGTGCAACAAGATATGAGAACTTAGAAAAGTGACTTAATCTATCTGAATTTAATCTGAGTTTTTCCTTATTACTAAATCAGAGCTAAATCTCTGCCCTGACAACTTCCTTACATAGCTCTGAAGTTCAAAAAGGAACACTGCATAAACTCTAAAAGCTTAGGCATTTCCATGACCTGTAAGGCTGAAACAAATGAAACTGTTAATATTCACCTGTTTTTTTTTTTCTCCACGACACTGGCAATTTCAAACAAATATTTAGGAAATGTGGAGGAATTCTGAGTCAAACTTGCAAACATGGTCTTAATCACAGTTATCAGTAAGAGAGAGATTTGTGTCCTCTGTTCTCTCCTACATTAGTAATCCTGAAAATATTTCTCGTTTCTTCCTCAGACACATGCATCTAAGGAAAAATTAACAACATTCTTGGATAAAATCATAGCTTAAAGAGATAAAACTTCAGATTGAAACCTCAAGGAGAAATGCCAACTGACTGATACAGAGGGAAAAATGGGATTAGATGTTTACTTTAGTTTTATTATTGCAATTTCCTTAACTAATGAAGTAGACCAAATATTGCAATGAGCTCTGTCTTCCAAATCTGATGTATTTGAATTTGAACTGGCTATGAAATTTCCGCTGTAGTTCATTGGGCCTAAGTTTCCCCAGCTATGGTATAAAGGGATTGGAACTATGGTCTTGATGATCTTGCTCTGTTCCAACATTCTCTGACCTGTATTATTAATGAGTCACAATCATCATGTGACCATAAAGAAGGAAGAAACACTACTAAGGCTCCGTAGGATGTCAAATATTTGTGTTAACATTAAAATGCATCTATACTGTAGAAACGCAAAAATAATTTTCCAGATTAAAAAGTTAGGCTAAGTAACATTTTAACAAAGTGATGTTGACCTGAGAACAGGATGGAAGCCAAGGAGGAGGATAAACTACAGACATAAATAAATAAATAAAAAGAAAATGGTACTGGTCTAAAGTATCCACATCAAAAGATTGCTAAAAAAGGTCTCAAGTGTCATTTGCAAAGCTGTCTTAAGAATTAATGTCCCTTGAAAATATGAAAGTCAGGAATCTAGGTTCAAAAATGAGTTCAATTTGTCCTTCCACTAGGTCTGGCTTCTATAAACATAACCCCTATGTTTATCCCAATGTGAGCCAATCGAGTAAAATCAAATTTCTTTTTTAAATGGTATAAAACCTATTTACATCTATAATAGTTTGATTTCAAAAACTCAGTGTAAAATCTATCTTCCATAAAGCCTATGATCATGAAGGTAATTGTGAAGGAATTTTTGGAAAAGGAAAACCATGCACAAATGAAAAGCAAGCAGAGAGAAACACATAGTGGGAAACTAATAGAAGTAATTAAACAAAAAATATTTCATTGCCACCTTGTAGAATGTATATTCCCTTCCCACTAATTTTCCCATAAAGAAAAACACAAAATGTATTCCTTACCAGCATAAAATTGGTACTATGTTTTTGGAAGGGAAACCACAGGCTATTATAAGCATTTTCCAAGCTGATTTATTCTCTTCAAATGAGTGCCAGAGAATTAGATTTCCATTTTTCTTTGTCTAGTCATTCATGCTTTTTCTTGAAGATTTGCATGAAAATAAAAGAGCTGAAAACTCAGCTGAATAATACAGCAACTGGAGAATTTATATAAATGCATATCAATCATTGGAGAACTATGTCTATATAATGTAACAAAGGCATAATTGGACCAAATGTCTATATTTTGCAAAGACTTCATTTTGCAGTCTGTTAGATTTCCATGCACAAGTAATCACAGCTGAAGTTAGCTCTTGTACACTGTAGATAGCAACTCAAATCATGCAATGGAACTTCTATATCGACATCCCAGGGAACTATGAGGTCACTAATTCACTATTTATCTGTGCACACATAAACAAAAGCAACAATATGTCTCTAAAGTCTTTTGAGCATTTTAAAGTAACACAATTTTAAGATATGTTTTCCTCTTCAATTAAATAGATTGTTTTATGATACATGAATTACAAAATAATATCCCTTCAGAGCCATGTCAGACAGACAATAAGCACGGGACAGATAATTCATCCTATGGGGCTATGTATTCTCAGGCATGACATGTTAATGAACACAAATAGCATATGCCCCTGACTGAGGTAGATCCTCTTGGCTTATAAAATTTCTGAAAATTAACTATCCCCTTATTGTATGATCTAGACAAACTGTTTAAAATTATCCTCTTAACTTACATGATGCTGAGAATAAATTTCCAGAGCTTTCTTAAGATTCAAAAGGTGTTCTGGTTAGGAATTCACCACTAAATTGTAAACAATGGAAAGGCGGGAAATTTCAACTCCCTCATCTCTATCCTTAAAGCCTTCACATAACAGGTACTCAAATTTTTATTGGGCTGGAGGGGTATGCATCTTCCTCAGACAAAAGAGATCACTGTGAAAGGCTGTCATTTTATTAGATGCTGAAATGTCACGTTAAAAATCACTTAAGGATTTCCTAAGACCTTTTAATACCTCTTTACTTTAGAACACACATATTAGCTTCAAAATATTCCTATAAAAAATCTGAGCCTCAAGAAGCAATGAAGGAAGAGCCACTTACTTATCTATAACAAAGAATGGCAAACTACAGTGAATGGGCCAAATCTGGCCTATAGGCTAAGAAAGTCTTTTTTTTTTTCTATTTTTGAAAGGTGGGAACATTCAAAAGAAGGATATTTTAAGATGTGAAAATTTAATTCAACTTTCAGTGCTTATAAAATAAAGCTTTACTGTAATAGCTATCCTGATCCCTTTACATATTGTCTGTAGTTGCTTTTGTATCACTAGGGCAGAACTGGTAGCTGCATAGACTAGAAAGACTAAGATAGTTACTACCGGTGCTTTACAGAGAAAAAAAAATAACAGTTTGCCAACTCCTGTACTAGATGTACAAATGTTTTAAACCACACCATTTAATAAGTATGAATTTGGCCTGATGGTACTTCCTCTGTTAACTGGAAAACTGATGGGAAAGAGTAACAGGAAGCAACTAGTTCAGCATGATATGCAGCTGTGTAATTCTTCTGAATTCATTTTGGTGAGCCAAGCACTTCCAGAGTGAACTGGAGGCAATCTGGGAGTGTTTCTTAATACCATGATTTGTATATCTTGGGGAAGGCAACTGTCCCGTCTGGGTCTATAAATGATGTTACAGGTCTGTTTATTTGATCCCTGTTGATTTTATAAGACCTAAATTTTATACTTGAATATATTAACATTTATTTCTATTTGATACCCTAAAGATTCTATAAGATTGGCAATGGAAATTCTGTCTGCAACCTTTAGGTCTAATTCTCCTTTGGAATAGTCGTGTGCCAAAAATCCTCCCGATTAAACTTTCCACCCAGTCTTACTATAAAACTGTATAATTATGATTTATAAAACTTTCATGCTACAAGTAAATGGTGAGATCCCTTTCAGCCAATAGTGGCTTTTAATTCTCAACAGGCTAAAGTCCTTGAGAGAGCACTCATTTTATCTCTCAACTGGTCACCCCACACTCCATAGCCAAATGTGCCCAGAAGATGCCTTCTCTCAGAGATGCAGTCCAACCTCCTTAACTGCATTTACATTGATTAAAAAAGAATAATGAGACCTCTTCATTACACTCTCCATAGCTATCTCTTTATAGGAGCTAATACATGGGAGAAGAAGCACTATTTATCATTTATTTGCATTTCTTTTATAAAGGACAATCTTTGCCTTACAAGATGGTTTTGGCTTCATTTCTTTTTGCCTGAAGAGTAAAGTCAAATGTTTGAATTACTCAACTGAGCCCCAAATGTATACATGTTATATTTATCCACACACTCTGGCAATACTTCCAGTACAGACACAATATCTTAATTAAGCTAACAAGTGATTATTCTTAACCACAGAAGAGTAAAGTATAAACAGAGTCCTGATTTGCCAACTTCCCTTCCTTTCATAAGAGCTGTTTTATTCTGGTTAGTCATAAAACAATCATCTTTATAAGAGATAAAAGAGTCAAGGTAAAAATTAACAAATAAATAGATCATATGAACATTCTCATATGGTTGCAAAATCTGGCCCAATTTATGTCAAAGTGTGTAGCTGGAAGACAACCCAATACAGGGATACTAAAACATGGCAATATGATGCTACTTTGCCCTTCTGCACCCAGACATTTTCCCAACGAGCATGCACTAGGTCTCAGAATCCTCAACACAGCACTCAAAGAAGTCACTCCTAGTAAAACCTATGTGCTATCCCTAGTCTGCAATGATTTTCCCAAATGAATTGTGTAAACCCCAGGAGAGATACAAGATAATTCATTGAGATAAGGAAAGATTGCAGTTTTTAAGTATATATATATTATGACTAGAATAGAGTATGTACTCAAAATTCTTATGTTGACAGATGTGCCTGGATCAGGGGTAGTAGAGAGGAGAGAACTGTTTGTGTGAGTTGTATTATGACTCACCTGAAATAGTTTGAATTCAATTTCAGAATATTGGTGGATCTTCTCAAAGGTAGGATATGATTAGGACATAAAAGGCTGTTCAAACTTTAGACGGGACACACCCCAGTGCTTCTGAACCTTCATGCCCTGCTGGCAACCCTCGCCTCCTACATCGCCACCTGCAAACCCCGCCCCCTTACACCTGCTGGCTGACCCCGCCCCCCGCCCCCAACTCCTGACCCGTGACCCACTCACTGTTTCTGAAGGAGGTGCTGCTGCTGCTGCTGCTGCTGCTGCCTGTAGTTCTCAATCGTGTGCTGGGGCAGGTACTGCATGAGCTCCAGGGACTCTTTGATCTTCAGCAGCATCTCGTATGTCTCTCGACCCCTTACCTGTGCAAAGGATCACACGGAAAGGCAGAGAAGGCAAAATGAGCAACTGTAGAATGCGAAAAACCGCTGAGCCTCACTGTGCGGATCCGCGCTGACCGCCTGCCTGCCCGCAAGCATCTATGTGTGACGGGGCATAGATGCTGCGGTGCTGTGGCCCCGTGGGCACGGGCGGCCGCCGTGTGCACATGCGGAGGGACGGAAACCTTGGTCCCGTGTGCACGTGCGTGGGTGAGGCCGGACAGGGACACTGTGTCTTCCTGTCCAGCTCTCACACTGAGGTGAGCATCCTTTCCACAGTCTATTTAGTGCAACACTGTTCACTTTTGTGTGTCTTCTCATTGGTGAATTAGCCATTTAGAATGGTCCCTAGGTGCAGTGAAGTGCCGTCCAGCGTCCCTAAGTACGGGAAGGCTGTGACACTCCCTGCGAGTAAAATATGCTCTAGATAAGCCTTGTTCCGGCATTAGTTACAGTGCCGTTGGCAGAGAGGTCAGTGTTGATGAACCAACAGTATACATTATGTAAGGCATCTTTAAACAGAAACACACATACAATTAAATTATTGATTAGCTGCTGAAATCGCTGTGACCAGAGCTCACAGGAACCTAACCCTGAATTTCCTCTAGGGAGCAGAGGTTCAGTACTTGCTAGCACAGTGACTTTATAAAACAGAGCAATCACAAAAAAAATGAGAACAAACTGTAATTAACTATCTCTGGAAGGACATGAGTTCTCGGCCAGGGTGAAATGTGTTTCTCTCTTTAAGAGAGTCTCTTAAGAGCTTTACAAAGCATGAGCAGGACTAGAGTGAAGCCAGCAGGGCACTAAGGGCATTTGGGCACCTGGGGACCCTGAGAGTGAGCACTGATTTACATTTTGTCACCTTTTTAAGTAGGAAATGAGGAGTTTGTCAGAATTCAAAATGGAAAGATTTTCTCTACCTTATGCTCTAGAATCACTTTTGATGAGCTTTTCCTGACCTCTGCCTTTTAGGCTACTTTTCTGTCCCTTCTAGGTGCTTCCACAGCTTCCTGCCCAGCTCTAGTGGACCACCTATTTTATTACGATGTAATCATCTCCTCTTGGAAAGCAAGCTCTTTTAAGAATTGTATCCTACTGATCTCTAAATGCTTAGGATCTAGCATATTTGCTACTCAACCAATTACCAATCAAATTTATGTTTAATTGAAAGAATTTATTAATTCACACAATTCAGTTTGGCTAACTCTTCACTAAACTTAAGATGTAACTTATGATTACAGGGTACCTCCTTCTTTAGTATAAACTGAAACTTCATTAAAAAACAGCTCTTCAAAGCGTTCCTATCTCAGCAGCTCAAAAAATATTAGGTCTTTTGGAGTATTTGGTGTATCAAGATAATGTAACTTTAAATAAGTTTACAAGTCCGTTTCCATAGGTAGTCTGAGAAACAAGACAGAGAATCTAAACCAACCCACTGTCTTTTCTACCAGCCAGCAGTCTATTGCCCTGCAGGTCAAGGCTCAAAGAAGGTAAGGCACACCCAAACCTGTTGAGTTGCTTTAGCTTCAACCCAGGGCAGTAGCTCCCCATCAAATCCTAGCCCTGCTTTACTTTGTCTCATGTTAGTTCATTTAGATGACAGCCAGGGTTACCAAAACTTTGCTGCCACTCTAGATAGCAAAGACCTAAGGTAGTGAGAATTCAGTGAACTGTGGCCTCAGTCTGAAAAAGGGCACCTTAGTGGTTTTGAGAGGACTCATGTTTTTTGTGGGAATGAAAAAAGTTCTTACACAACAGTTGAACAATTGGGCTGAGTCTGCTAGCCATTCATGTTAGTAAGGATTCTGTCTTGCTTGGCTTTTTGGATAGCACTCCCTAAAAGATAATCACAAATGCTCTATAATTGGTATCTATTATTCAACTCTGGGAACTCCTTCTGACAAGATTTTAGTCCTAAATGGGCATGGCCATGCTGTCTAGGATAATGATCATTCTTAGAAAATGAACTGCAAATTAATTTTAAATATTTGGGTGAGAAAAATTCTACACAGAGGGTAGCTCTGACTGGGTGAGTAGTAAGTAAAGAAACCCACACTATTAATATGCTACAAAACACTGGAGGAGAGTGATAATTTCCTGATTTTTCAAAAACTATATTCTCTCTGTTTCATCTCCCTAGCCACCATCACCCTTTCTCACTGTCACACATAATCAGAAGATGGCCATTGAGGGAAGGCTCGTTCAAAGGTGAAAATGAAGCAGTCATGAATACCCAAGGGAGACTCACTGGTAAGTATAACAGTTCATCATCTGGGGATCTTCGTTTCTTGATGGATGTCATCTGGATGCCATGTGCATTCTGACGAAAAGCTGGTGGAGGGAAAACATGAGTTTCATCCTGGGGCCCTTTCTGAAGCAGCAACACATTTATTAAACTACCAGCAGCTCGAGCAAACCCCGTGAGATTAGATCTTCTAGTTTTAAGCATCCATTTAATTGGTGGTGATTGCATTTGCCTTAAGTATGAATTTAACAATAATGAGGTGGGACTTGGTGAGAAAGAACCAATGAAAGCCAACTGTCAGAATCAAAGCTCACAGGTTAGAAGAAAATGTGGATCAGTGTTTTTCACACTGTTACCTACAGGTCTAGGCCTCTGCGGGAGTGTACCTCATGGGCAAGGGGTGGCTGCGGGTAGAGTGGAGAGCCACAGACCCTGGGCTCCGGTGTCCTCTGGGAGCCCGTCCAGCACCTCCCTCAGTATGATGGTTCTTCCAGTTGGCTCTGGGGCCTCACATTATACTTGCCCCTTAGCCCTCACTCTTTATTATACAGCTTCTCAGATGTCACTCCCAGATGTGGAGAAGACTTGACCCTGCCCCTCCTGGCCACTACAGCTACTTACGGCGCTTCGTACCGTCACCGTTCTTTGTGCTGTCCGTGACTTGCTGCTTTCTGATGCTGTCTTCATCTGCCTTCCTGTCTCTGCCTGGGCAAGCACAGATCCGGGCCTCAAAGCAGCGTCGGCCCAGGACTTGGCCACTAGGAATTAGAGAAGAGGAGAAGAAAGGATTAAACTGAAGGGAATCTTTAAAGCCCTGTGGAGATCTACCATTCCTCTGTGCTGCTGGCCACCACCAGCTCAGTCACGGCTGCTTTCAGGATGGACCCAAAAGCACTTGGCAGAACACAAAAGTGCTCACACGCCGCAAGCAATATTAGTAAATAACATTCCATGTGTTCTGCAAAGAACCTCCAAGCCATTAGCTGAACAGCTGTATTTAGCTACATATTTTGAAGGAAACTCGAGTTAAGCCAGTGGATGTCTCTGGATAAAATCCCCTTAGGCAGCCCAGACTTACTCAAAGAAACTGTTAAATGCCTTGGGGGCCATGTGAAAACAAACACTGTCTAATCAACAACTATTCCAGTCAAATGTCAAGAATTCAGGTATGAAGTGACTTGCATACCTTCCCTGTTCTTTTTTTTCCCCCCTACCTTTGCCCACCCTGTTCTGTCTCCACTTTCTTAGATCTTTTATGTAAGTGTCTGCAGGGAGGAGTCAAAGCACAAAGGACGAAATCAAGGGTAGCTCTGCTGTACATGCAAACTCTGTGATAAAGCAAACAATTTCACTATGCCCTCTGCCCATCATTTTTGCAGAATGACAGTTCTGCATATGCCACTTACTCTCTGGTTTCCAGAGTAACAATGATTAAAATTGGACGACGATTCATCCCTCCAACACAACTGCTGTTGCACATGAAATTGTACAAGACTGTTGTGAATTCAGTGCCGACCTGAACATGGGGAAGAGAGTTTGTGTGAGCCATGGTTTGAACAGATTCTCTTGCTTCTCAGTTCTTCCCTCTGTTTAAATAACCGCACTTCTGATGAAGGGATACACTCTCTTCTAGGAAAGCAAGCTTTACAATCCACTGTAGATTCCTCTTTGCCTTGCCTCTTGGGAAGCTGAAAACTAATGCTTACAACATTGGATGGTACATGAGGTGAGACAGGCTTTAAAAAATAATGATCTTTGACCCTCTTCAGCTGATCCGTGTCACCCGTTCACACAGGGGTCATCATGTATATCACTGAAAAGGAAGAGCTGAAAGCATTACTAAAAATAGCAGCAATGCTCCAAGGATATTTCCCCTATGTGTATAAAACAGTATAACAGATTTGAATGTACATGTCTATAAATAGTATTCTGGAGCATAAAAGATCCTCAGAATTGAATCATCTAGTCCAAAGTGCTCATTTATGGATTAGGCATCTGAAGCCCAGAGAAGGAAATTCATAAGCTAAAGGGCCACACAGCAAGCCAGTAAGCTAAAAGACCCTGGTCTCACGCTGCTTTTCCAATCTGTCACCTATTCATTCAAACTTCAGCTAAGAGGTCCCACTTAGGGTCACTTGCAGACTAGGGTACAAGTACTTGCATCCAGGGTTGGGGCATGTCCACTACTAGTTCACTTTCTAGGTATATTCTCTGGATACAATAGGGTTATGTATTTACCCAATTGCAAGTTCAATTATTATTGGCCTTTAATATGGGAAAATGGGCCCAAAGTCATGTTACCAAGTTCATTTAGTACCAATTTAGGAGTTTTGAAGGGGCTAGGAAGAAGTCTGTGGAAAAAGGAAGAGAAGAAATAAAAAAGTTTACATATTTAATGACAAAGACTAAGACAGAAATAGATGCTAGAAACACTCCCTACCACCAAAAACAAATGCTCTTCCAAGTCGGCCCAGTGTTTATCTTTTTACCTGGGGCGGTTCATAAGGTACCAGCACACTCTGTCTTCCTGTGATGGGGTCTTCTACATACTGGGCATGGCTGTTCCCTTCTACTCGAATCAAATGACTAGGAGGGGCAATCTGTCCTGCAGAACAGAGAAAGACAAAATGGTTAGTTCTTCACCCTCAAAACAAAACAGAATTAAACTGCATGGACAGAATGTTGGTGGCAAAAAATGGTTTGTTTAATAGAGGAAATATATGTCCTCGAGAAAAGAAACTGATCTTGTTGTTAGATATCTAATGCATGAAGGTGTCACAAGAAACAGAAAGGCCTGGGATTTCTCATTTGCATTTAGGGAAACAGTCCTGTGTTTCTGGTGCTTAAGGTTAATGCTGCAGGCTCTCACAGAACTGTACAACTATGTCTCTGACCTGATTTACCCAGGAGATTTTGCTACGTTCCATGGGAAATGGAAGGACAAAGAACAATTAATAAAAAAAAATCAGCTTGAGAGAAGATGCTGCCTAACAATTGACCAACAAAAATAGTAAATAAAAGGCAAGAGATGGCAAGGACATAACTTTCACTTGGCCTCTTCTTTCCTCCATCACAGGATCCATCGTTGGACCTTGCTGCGGCCACAAAGATGAGAAACACTGGTTTTGTTGTGCTGGAAGAGTCCCAGGTTGGAGGATAAGAAAAGGGAACCATATTTTAGAAGAAGCATAGGCAAAGTTTCACGAAGTTATTATACTTGACAGAGCTCCGAAAGAAAGGAGTTGATCCGAGGATTGGGAATCAGAAAGGTGTTCTTTACCTTTGGCCATGTACTGCCGTTCAATAACGTGATATTCAATAAAAGCAAAAAGTGAAGTGTGTCAAGATGCTTTCTGAAACATCACCTACTATTGCCCAAACTAAAAACAGCCATTATGTCAAACAATGAGAAAAAAAAATAAAATGAAAAGCAGTTATGTCACCTTGATGGATCCAGGGCAGTTTGGGAAATCTGTCATGAAAGCCTAGCTACAAGAAATAGCCTTTATGGCATATTGTTAAAAACCTGTGTGGTATAATGTTGAAAGCAAGGTCCAAAGGTATGGATAATGAGGCCATGTAGACAAGGTCTAGAAATAAATATGCAAAAAATAGTTGTGTGAAGGTGGAAGGATTTTAATTTTATTTTCTCTTTTTAAATTTCTATCTTCTCTCTTTCTTCCTCCATTCATTTTTCTCTGCCATCTACTCCTATATTCACACATTCTAGCTACCTACTAATCTTTCTATTTTTTTAACATATTTTCTGTAGAAGGTATCGAAACTCCCAATCTTCCTGCACCCTCATCCCCCTTTGATGAACCCTCATCTTTTTCCTGCTCCTCCTTTTCCACCTCTGTGGTCTTTACTTCCCTTCATAGAACCTTAGCATATCAGACATAAGGGAATCCTTCCAAACAGTGAGCTCTTAAAGCTGTTGTTGGACATGAGGCTCAGAACAGAGGGTGTGACTTGGGCATGGATACAGGGCTTAAAGGTTGCCTCAAGAGACCTGCTACCTGACTCCCAGAGGCTCACTTTACTGTTCCCCCTTCCAAGTTTATGTTCTAGATCTTCTGTTTATTCCTCCTGTCTTTTATTCATTTTCATTTCTTTTTCTTCTTTACTACTTTCCTCTTCTATTTTTTTTTTTGTACTTCTCACGTTTTATGGTGAACTCTTTTTTACAGTGAACTCTGATCCTTCTAGCTCTCAATTGGTCCAGCCTTGACAATCACTCTGGGAAAGGCACTAAAGCCGAACGGGCTGCTAAACTCTACCTTGGTCTGAACGGGCTGCATGATTCCTTACACCCTCTCATTAAAAAAAAGAAAAAAAAGAAGGAGTAAAAACACAAATCTAGGTCATCTAGTAATTACCAATATTAAATTAAACAGTTCCTTCATTGTGAGAGCCACACATTTCTTTATCATTATTCTCAAACACTCTTGCCAGCAAAAAAGGTAGACTGAGGTACATCAGATGGGCCCCAAACAAGAATCTCCACAGGATCTCTGTATTTTCCTGGAGCTTAGTTGAACTGCCACAGATTCTCATTTTCCTTACCCTCATTGAATTCACGGCTCAGCTCATGGTTGGGACACCGTTTTACCACCTCGGTGACATGCTCAGCCTTCTTGTAGACAGGCATGGCGCGGATGACAGCTCCCTGAGGAGGAGGCGTCATCACCTTGATCTGGATGGGGCACGTCTTTGCAATTTGGCAGTACAGTTTCTTCAGTTCAGTGGAATACTGCTTAGAGATGGGCCAGTGGTGGAAAGAAGGAAAGAACCATCAGGAGATATTGTTATAGGCCAAATCAGAGCAAGGAAATATGTCTACTTTTATAGCCTTTATACCTGTACACTTACCCTTGGTTACTATATGTATGACATCTGACATCTAGCTGTCTTATTAGAGAGAGTTATATTTGTTAATCAAGTTAATAAATTTTTTCTACTTTAAATAAAATACTGTATCTACAAAAGGTTTCACATTTACCAAAACACAGTTGTATCCTTATTTCCTGTTATCTTTCAGATGAAGAAACTGTCTCAGAGGTGTTTAAATAATTAGTGCCATGAGAAGCTTTATAGAGTACTAGAAACTAAATGGAAACACAATGTTCTCATGTACTGAGTGATAGTAAACAGATTATCATTTATTCTGCTCTTACAAATACTCTAGAGAAACTCACAGCAATTAGCGTTAAGGAAATCTTTTAAAGACAATACCTGACGAAGAGTGAAGAGATTTTATCCAAAGCCAACCATCTAGAAAACTGCAAGCAGAAGTCTCCCCAAACTATTGTACACTTATCTTCCAACGTGACAGCCTAGAAGAATGTGAGATCTGGAAGGGGCCTAGAAGAATGTGAGATCTGGAAGGGGCCATTCGGCTACACCCACATGAAGAAGGACTGCCCTATAGTAACACAGCAAGTCCTGGCAGCAAAAGGGTCAAGAGGAGGATCTTTTTACTTACAAGCAACTGAAACATTTCCTCCCCATACTTCCTTCTGCAGGGAGAGGAAGTTCAGTGGTTTGTTGTTTGGTTGTAGAATTGGCAAAACAGGGTGGAGAAAGCATGATAACTAGAACCAAATACAAGCAAAAAGTCCTATCCTGTGTGGTTCCCCCTTCCCACCTCTGAAGTGCTATAGAAAGTCTCCACCTGATCCTTGCACTATCTGAACCTTATCAGCCTGGTCCTCTGGGTCAGTGCCCCTCACTGCTTCCTCCTCATTCTGATGCTGGAGTGAAATCCCCCAGGCACTGGAATTGCCAGCCAAGAGTGGGGCACCTAGGAACACTTACCCAAACAAAGGTAAACACACAGACACAGGTTGCAGTCATAAGCTGGCAGCAACATCCTTTCAGGGAAAAGACACTGGGAGCCAGAGCCAGCAGGGCAAAGGGATTCATTATTGATATGTTCTGACCCAACTCTGACTAAAGGCAAGTATTCCACAAAAAAGGAGGTTAAAAAATAATTGCTTTATTGTTTCCTTTTGAAATGTAATATTTATTTAAACAATCTTCCTTTTTAATCGCAAGCATTTTAGTGCATAAAATTTTCAGTTGAATATTTCCCAATTCTAGAAATGCATTGTGTAATCCGTTCTCCTGCCTGCAGGTCAAGATTAAACAGAGCAAAAGGGTTTTACATAGCTTGAAGAAATAGGAAACACATCAAAAAATGACCACAAAGATAAAATTCTACTTGGCAAATAGTGAATGAAATTTAGAAAGTTCTTTTTGCCTTCTAAAGAGTGTTCTTAACCAAAGACTTTACAAACAAAGACTCTGTCTTAGGATGTGTTGAGAACTCACTTTAATTGAGAACTTCCAGTGGATAAGCATATCCATTTGTGTTTTAGCTAGCTGTATAATCTAACTCTGAATTTTATACGATGCACCCAAGGAAAGATGACTGAAAAATAAGTTTGTAAGCTAATACCTGAAGGCAAATAAGGCACCCATCCAAATATGTACAGATTTCAGAAAGAGAAGGATGTGTTCAGAGTTGAACAGGTATGAGAAACATTCCATTTCAATAATTGATATACCATAAATCAAACTTGACAGGTTGCAATATAAGTACCAAGAATAAATTTAGGCATAATCAGGTGTTAATCCTCACTTGTTCTCAGGGGCTGGAGTGGGGGTCTAATTTCTGAGCTTGAATGATGATAAATAATAATAGCTTCACCATTTCCTGAGTTCTGTCTTAAGAAATTTAATCCTCACACAACCCTATGAAGAAGGTATTGCAGGCATACAATCTCTTATCTGAAACTCCTGGGGCCAGATGTTTCAGAATCCAGAATTGCCTAGATTTTAGAAAGGGAGTAGAGTTCATACAGCATATATTATAAATGCTTCCAGCAGGATTTAGGTCCGTACCCATAACCAAACATTAACATTTCTTTAGAATTCATGAATATTCACACCAACTGGGTGACTATAGAGCCTCAAAGCTCAGGCCAGGTTTCACCACCAAATGAATTTGCCACAAACTTAAGAAATTCAAAGCAAACGAAACCAACTTTTGCTTTTCAGAACTCTTTGAATTTCAGAACTACAGATAACAGATAATGGATCAGTATTATTATCCCCATTGTATAGATAAGAAAATTGAGGTAGAGGGAGGACTTGCCTGAGGTCACAGAGAAGAGCCACTTAGCAACCAGGATCTAAGAGTCCATCCTAGTCCTGCAATAACAGTACCTCATCTCTATTCTCTTAGCTCAGAATTGCAAACTTGTGAACTTTTACATTTTTCTAATTCCCAACAATGTGGCTATTTTATGAACCAATTTAAAAGGTAAAGAATCTTTGCTAACATTAAAACAGAGTTTGAAAGTGGTCTACGTGCCATCAATGATTCCTCTTTATTTCTCAGTATAATGTTTGCTCGATTTAATTTCAGGGAGAAATAGCAAGTGATAGAATTGCAAAATCCTGAACCAGGAGGAAGCTGAAAAAAATCCTGGACTGGAGTCTGGTACCTGCTGTACAATACAGACTTCTATTACAGCTCTGGGGGCCCTGCTCTTTTACATGGTTCATTATGGCCCTCTGTGCTCTGGCCCTATCTCTCTCCTATTCCTTTCCCTCAAAACACACACACACACACACACCATGGTCTACTCATGCAAACCTCTTAATGCCTCCCAAACAACATATATTCATCACCCACAGTTCAAACACGCTATTTCCTGTCTGCAACACTTGGGTTTTTCCTCTGTTCTCCACACCGTGCCAATACATTTAGCCATTACTCCTCAGCTAGGACTGCATCTGGTTCTGTAGACCATATTTTCTAATTTTAATGATGAGGGTTTCATACTGACTAAATATAAATATATGACTGTGGCTAAGACGTATTCTGATTACTGGTTTTGGTTAAACTACTAGGCCTGCTGTTCAGTAACTAGAGGGGCTGAGGCAGTCTGGCATAGTCAGTTCTTTACAAAGCGAAGCTACTGCTACTCTGTTTCCTTCATTGTTATTAAATTGTTCTGTGATAACATTTAATATTTATCCAGTACTAAATTTAGTCTCCATGGCCCATAGTATATTTACAATTCCTTTGACTTGTCTACTTCCCTTATCTCTTACCAAATAGCCACTATCAGCTCCAATTTTCCAGGCTTCTGCAAGATCAAAAAAAAAAAAATGGGAATCCGATTTATGCCAAGATTTTAAAATACCCTGGTGATTTCAAGTCAGCAGAGACTGCAGATTGGAGCACATCTGGCTTCTTTAAATGTCTCTGTCTCTCTCTGGGATTTCTATTAAAGTCTACCTCTCAACTGCTCCCTAACATTGATGAATTCTTTAACTTTCAGGCCTAATTTCTCCTTTTTTGGTGTGTATGCTTTGTTTCTTTAATCAGCTTTAAAGTTTAATTTGAAATTTTTGAGTGTACAAGTTGATGACTTCTGACAAAAGTGCACACTGTGTAACCACTACTACAGTCAAGATACAGACTATTTCCACCCTTTCCCGTCCCTTTCCCTAATCCCCACCCCCACAGCCCACTCATCGACATTCCCTTTGGCCCCTTTGCCGTTACCCCTCCACATAAACCCTTCCCAGACAATCATGTACGTGCTTTCTCTCACTGCACTTTGGCTTTTTTAGAATTTTATAGAAATGGAGTAATGCAGCATATAATCTTATGTGCCTGGCTTCTTTCCCATACCATGATGCTTTTGAGATTCACCCATGTTTTTGCAGGTATCAGCATTCCATTTTATTATTTAGTGGAATTTCATTATTTATTAATTCACCAACTATCTCCAGATTGTATTTACTATGAATAAAATTCTTATGAACATTCATATACCAAGCTTAGTGAGATACATTTCCATTTTTCTGGATAAGTACCTGGAAGTGTGATTGCTGGGTAAGAACATGCTTAACTTCATAGGAAATTGCCACACTATGTTACAAATAGGCTGTGCCGTTCCGCATTGTCACCAGTAATACATGAGGGTTTAATCTCTTTCTCAGCACTTGGTATTGTCAGTTTTAATGCCATTCCAGCAGGTGTATGGCGGTTCTCACTGTGATTTAAATGATCACTTCTCTGATGATTAATGATGTTATGCATCTTTTCACATACCTAGTTCATATTTCTCTTACTTGCTGTTCTTTTTTGAAATGTCTGTTCAAACCTTTCATAATTAAATTTTTTTTAACTGGGTTGTGTTCTTAATTTGAGTTGAAAATGTTGTTTACATATCCTGGATCCAAGTCCTTATCTGATATAATTTTTAATATATATTTCTCCCAGTCTGTAGTTTGCCATTTTTACCATTTTCTGTTTTTCCAAAACAGTTATTTTTGAGGACTTATCAATATTTTTTTTCTGTAAGGCTCATGATTTTGTGCCTTAAGCAATCTTGATCTAACCTACGGTTAGAAAGATTTTCTATGTTTTCTTGAAAAATATTTGTAGTCTTAGCTTTTTGCCTTTAATCCTATATTTATTTTCAGTAAATGATCCTCCTTTTTCACTTCTTTTCTTAAGGGGTATCCAATTGTTATAGCAACAGTTATTGAAAAGATTATCTCTATCTTTTCCCCTTTTTAAATTGCCTTGGCATCTTTTTTGAAAATTAATTGACCATATATATTCAGGTCTTAATCTGAACACTACCTTCTTTCTATTGATTTATATGTCTATTCATATGTCAGTATCACACTGTCTAGATAATCTAATTTTACAGCAAGTCTAAAATCAGGTAATATGAATTCTCCAATTTTAATATTCTTTTTCAAAATTATTTTGGCTATTTTAGGTCCTTTGATTTTCCATATAAAATTCACATGAAATTTTTCAATTCCCTTAAAAATGCCTGATAGATTTTTGGATGAGATTGTGTTGAATATATAGGACATTTTGGAGAGAACTGATCTTAGCAATATTGTTTCTTCTAATCCATGAACATAGTATATCTGCATTTAATTAAAATGGCTTTAATTTCTCTTAGGAATGTTTTGTAGTTTCCAGTGTGCAAATTTTTCACATATTTTGTTAGATTGTTCCTTCAGTGTTTTTTTATTGTTGCAAATAGTCTTTCAAATTTTAAATTTCTAATTGATTTTTCTAGTACACAAAAACATGTGACTTTTGTATATTGGTTATACATCCTGTGACCTTGCAAAATTTATTCATTCCAGCTTTGGGTAGACATTTTATGACTTCTGCATAGATGATGTGTCAATTACAACTAAAGACAGCTTTACCTCTTCCTTTCCAATATGTATGACTTTTAATTTGTATTTCTGCCTAACTGCAGGAATTGAATTATAGGTCAATTGCTATTATTTTCTTTTTCTTTTTTAAATCAGTATCTTAAGTCATTGATTTTAGACTTGCATATTTTCCTAATATAAGCATTTAATTCTACAAAGTTTTCTCTAAGCACTCCTTTAGCTATATCTAAATATGGAGGAACATGTGAAGCATTTGTTTCGGAGGCTCTGTTAGTCTTCATATCCAAAGGAATAAAGGACCACACTTCCATTACTGAGAAAAATAGTTCTTTATCTAGGCTTTCTGCTCATTTCAGCAGTTCCATTTATAGTTCAAACTTATTACCCCCTTTGCACATTTTCTTACCAGTCTGATTTTTTTTCATTGCTGTTCCAAGGTTATTTTTATCTCTAACTAGGTTTTTCCTATTTTCAGGTATCAAATCAAGAACACACTTAATTTTACAGCAACAAAGAGAATCTGTTATAGCTAAGAGCTTCTTTGATGAAGAGAGTCCATTGCATTGAATTTCCAGTAGCTTTTTGGGTAGATAGCAGACATATCAAACATTTCAAACTTTACATATGGAGGTATAAATTACCTCAAACTGTAGTGCTGTCATTAGTAGATACAATTAGAAGGATTAAAAACTTATAAACTTCTTCCCAGTGTTTTTTTTTAAAGCTTTTTTTTTCCTCATAATTATAACAACATGGACATATAGAAACTGGTAAAAAAGAAATATATGATATTGTCCTCCTACTGAGAGATACACACCATTAACATTTTTTACTTTTTCCTACACACACACACACACACACACACACACACACACACACCTTTTACAAACTGGGGCATATCATAAATTTTTTTTTTATTTAACACATCATGAGCATGCTCTAATTTAAAAATATAATTTTAAGAAGCTGCAATTATAGTATTAAAGAGGAATATACTGTGATTTATTTAATGTCTTTTTTTATAAAGCACAAATTTTATTCCAGTTTAGAAATATTAAAAATAACACTACAGAGCACATTTTAGCACACAAACCTTTAGTATATAAATAAGTTTTAGTTGAATCCCTTGAAAACGCATGTATGAGTTAGTGCATATTTTATTGTTATACAGAAGTTTGAGGTCAATTTGTTTGAATTTTCTTCCTTTTAATCAAGTAAGCTGCTTTTTTCCCCCTAGACCCTTTCAGGCTTTTGTTTCCTTATTGTTCTGTTAGAAAAAGAAAAGTGAGAATGTTTCTTATTTATTTTTTTTCTATTTTTCCTTGAAATTACTTTAAAATTGGTGAGCTTTTTCAACTTACATTCTTGAACTCAGGTCAATAAAAACTTTCTTTCCTTTTTTACTTTTATTTTTATTCCTTCCATTCTTATTAATTTCTAAGAACATGCAAGTCTTACATTGGATCCTCATTCTCTATACACCATACATTTTATATACTCAGACCCCAATAGTTAGCATCTTTTCCTTTTGTTTGTATTCTGGGAAAGCTTCTCAAGTTTGTTTTCCATGTCATGTATACACTTTTCTAGAATTCATTCTGTGCTAGTCTACTACAGATTATTTTAATTCTCCTCTTGCATTTCGTATGTCCTTCCTTATCTTCTCTATATCCCTTTGTACCTTATCCAGTCATCTTCTCATCAGATCCTGCTATTCCAGGTTTATCATCTTTTTCTCTAACTCTCTAGTGTTTACATTTTATTGCTTTGTACTGATGTAATCTTCTAAACATTTTTTTCCAGTTGTTAGGATGCTTTTGCTTTCTTCAGTTCAGAAAATGATATTCTCATAAGTAGTTTAGTCTTGTGTTTGTTTGTTTTAATGCAGGCCCCTAATTGACTTTTGTAGTTTCCCATGAAGACAGCAAGATACAGCCACAGGTAGTATTTGGACCCTTCCTGTCTCTCTGACATTTTTCAAGTCAGTTTCATAAGCCCTTTAAGTAATAAAATTGATACAGGATTCTCAGTAGCTTAAGTATCCAATTTATTTAGGCATTTTTCTGGAATTCAAAACATTTTAGTGAAAAGTTAAGAATGATTACATTAGAATCTGCTACTCTGTTGCCATTGTAAACTAGAAATGAGATCTGTTTATTTCTGTATTTGCACATCCATTCAATAATTATTGCACAGACATTTGTTGAGCACATACACATGATCCAAGGTACTTTGCTCTGTACTAGGACCAGAGAGAAATAAGATTTAAAAATCCTGGAATGCAGAAAATTATGTATCTTCACTGTAGGGAAGTCCTTGAAACATAAAATATACTGAAAGAAAAAAATTACTTAGCCATTACCCTCAGGTTGCTCACAGTTTAGAGGCAGAGCAAAACACAAACAGCATAAACACACTGGGGATAACAGAGGTATGTAAAAAGTGTTACTGAATTAAAGAGTTGGGGGCATGGTATAAGGAGGATATTATTCTATTAGGGTTTTCAGGGGAGGATTCTTTGATAAGTTGATATTTAAAGAAAGATATAAAGGAAGCATTGAAATGAGCCATGCATCCACAGAGGGAAATAATGTTCCAATTACTGAGGACAAGTGTGAAACTTCTACAGTGAGTATGTCTGTCATGGAGGCCAGTGTCACCAGAGAGCAATGAGGACAGGCTACAGTGACAGGAGATAAGATCAGGCAGAAATTAGAGACACCATGGGGCTAGGACCATGCAAGACCTTATGGACCATGGTAAAGACTTCAGCCTTCCATGATGTCATATAGGAAGCCATAGAAGAGGTTTGAGAAGGTATCATATTCTGATCTGCATTTCAATAAGATTCTGGCTGTCTTGTGAAGAACACACTTTGTGAGTCAAAGATGGAGGCAGGGAGACCAGTAAGGAAGCTACTGCAAATAATCCAAGTAAAAAATGAGAGTAACACACAGCAGCAGAGTTGGTGAGAGGCAGTTGGTTTGTTTCCAGACATATTTTAACCAGATTTGCTGATGGACTGGATGGAAATAAGAGAAAAAGAGAAAAGTAACTGTCTTCCACTAAAGTAGAGAAAAAAGGCTTCATAGAGGTAATATTTCATCTAGTCCTTAAAAGACAAGCTATTCACCAACTAAACAGTGTACTCAAGAGTGGGAGGAAGGGAGAGACATGCGACTGGGAGTGGGCTTTCCACGAAGAGAGTACATTGTGAGTATAAGCAGAGAGATGTTAACTGTGGCTGAAATACAGATGGGCTGGGAAGGAGAGTCAGAGCAGAAAGAGTGAGGATAAGCTAAGAAGGCAGTTACCTACCAGCTTCTGAGTGGCCTTGGATGTCACAAGAAACATCTGGACTCTACTAGCAGTCAAAGAAGAGTCACTGAGGAGTTCTATGTATTAAGTAAAGCAAAGCTAGTAGGAATAAGACTGGAGCAAGTAGGAAGAAGGGAGACCCATCAAGAACTATTGATGCAAAAAATGAGAAAGGCCTAATCTAGGGCAGTAGAAATAAATGGAAAGGTGGAAAAAGGGAGAAAATGTTTTAGTCTGAAAAACATTTAGATAGTGTTTTAGACTAAAAATGTTTACTAAAATTCAGTCCTCTAGTTTTCATGATGAAAGATATGCATGGAAGTACCAAAACAGTGTCCAAGAACTATTATTCATTACAACAAAAGATGCTTGCAAAGATAATATTAGTTATTTGCTTATGTCTTTTCTAAAATCAAAGCAGAATGAATGAGAGTCAGTTTAACACAGAGCTCCCAGTGTTCAGTGAGTATATGAGACCTGGCTTAGTCAACAGATAGAGAAACTAAAATAGAAAAAGAAAAGATAATTAGTTTTAATTCTGGACAAAGAAAATAAAATGTGATGTAATACTGGAATTAATAGGTCACTTTTGTTGTAAAAGAAGAAAGGGCTTAGTTCTCAAAGCCAAGGGTATTAGAAACCAACACCAACAATTGTAAGCAACATTCACTGGAGTAGGGGTCAAAAGACAATATTTAAATTCTGCCTCTTCAATTTATTCCCTTGGTCTTTATTTAGTCAGTCTACCTCTCACAAACATAAAATAGAAAAAATTTATAATATGCAATATACATCAATATATGTATAATTAATATTTTGATAGATACTTAGGTATCTAAATGTACTTACTCTTTTTTTGTATGCTTAAAATATTTCCTAATTAAAAATGTTAATGAACATATAGGCAGCACCTACCTGCAAAATTGTTGTAGACTTACGATTTTAGATGACAGACATATAGAAATAAGATGTTAGAACCCGGAAGGGACATAAGAGCATGTCTTATCCAGACTTTCTCCCTTTCATTTTAAGATATAGAACTTTGGCTTAGAGGTGAGGTTGGTTCATTAATTCAACAAATACTTACTGAGCATTGCTTCATGCCTGGCTCTGTCCTGGGTGCTAGGGAACTAGCAGTACCTGTTACCCTAAGGGAATTGGTTTAAAGGAAGCACTGACATTAAATAAGTTATTTCTAAAATTGTGATATATGTTCAGAAGAAAAAGTAGAGGGAGACAGGGCAAAATGTGGGGATTTAGTTCATCATGTCAGGAAGGCACCTCTGAAAACATGATTTCCAAAGGTCACACAGCGAAATCTATGCAATGCGGGGATGAACTCAGATTTCCTTACTTCTGGAAGGCTAATAGATTTACAGCTACATCACACTGTAATGACTGAGTTTTCGTAGAAAACCAAACTGACATTTTAAACCAAGGACTTAGTTCTATGTTCTTCCTATGAGTCACCTGTTTCAAGGCATTTTTAGTTTAAGATATCGTTGCTAAGCTTTTCTTAGAAAGTTGGATCAGGAAAAACTTAGAGATCATTTTGTACAGCTGCTTCAGTAACAGAGGAGGAACCCACACCCAGAAAGCAGACAAGATTTGCTCAAAAACACTCAGCAGCAAGGATCATCTTGAACCACAGACCAATGTTCTTTTCCATGTGCCATAGAATCGAAATGCTCATAGGTATGGGGCAAAGTGGAACTGGTGTATTTGGTACCAGAGTGAATTTATATAACATATAATATTATTAGAAAAACATGTACAAAGCTCAAAGGTCATCTATAAATAAAATGTGATCACCAATACCCTATTGGATTACAAGGATAAGCTATACTGCTTTTTGATTCAATATCACATCCTTTTTGGTCTAGTTAATAAGTTTGTTAAGAATTGAAATTTTCTTTCTTAAATTACAACTATATTCTAAGAATAGGATCTTGAACATAAAAACATGAAACACCCACCAATTGTTTTAAGAACCAAGTCTACTCCATCAGGTCCTAGATTTGATAAGTCAGCAGTGGACTGTACTAATCTTTTTACATATTCAGCTAAGACAGCACATGAACTTGTGACTCTCTAATTTATGTAAATATTAATGTAAAATTAGAAAATGAAATACTGTGATGGACTTAAAAAAAAGAAAGCACATGTGTAAGAATTTGCTTCTAAAGATGGAAGTAATTGACTTCTCAAAAGAGGTCATGGACTTCCGATGCTCACTGAGTGAGGAAGAGAAGACAACCCGTATGATCTTCCTGAATCCTGAGCTAATCAGCCATAGGGGGAAAATGAGGGAGCCCTATTAGGTGATCTAGTGTTTCTTCTCTTCTGAATATTTTATGAGCTGGTGCAATTTGTTAGAGAATCCGATTACCAGGCTAACATTAACAAGGTAACTCTTTAAAAAAAAGTAATATATGGAAAACAAGTTGGTCATCTTCCTGATTTCTTATCAGAAATACATAGGAAGAATAGGAATCAGTGTATTCAGTCATGATGGTTATTCCTAGAAGTACTGGCCTCTTTGGGAAAAAATGAAGATTCATATTTTTTGTTGGGCCTCAACCAAATTTCCTCTTACATGGTCTTAAACCTCCACATGACCAAATTGTTTCCACAGTGGCATGGAACCAAGATGCCTCAAAACAACAAATGAACTAAACTCTTTCTTGCTTTACAATACCCCTGACAAAATGGAAAAGCAAGCTTTGCCTAAGTTCTGTTTTCTTTCGGGAGGGAGGGGAGGAAGTTTGGCATGTTGAGGAGTGAGCTGCTCAAAGCAAATATCATGTTTAAATAAAATAACTCCAGGGGATTTTGGAAAACAAGAGTAAATCAGCTCCTTTACTAATAATATGTTGCAAAGAGAAGGGGAAAAAAAGCATTCCAGTAACTATGACCCCACCGTCACCACCTGCCTCAGTAGACATACTATATTACATACTCTTGGCTACCAGACTGGTAATTCAGTATCACAATGCAGAGATGCCAGCTAATATCAGCACACACCTGCATAATTTTTCAACAGCTCCCTTTCCTAAAGGTGCAAATATCCTCCCTCCCCACTCCATCAAAAAGGAAAGAAAACAAAACAAAACAAAACAAAACAAAAACTTTACTCTTTCCACCTCTCCCAAAAGAAATGTCATATTCTTTCTATGCAAATCCCAAATCACAAGGCTGTCTTGACCCACAGATCTCTGAGACTATGGCTAGATTAAACTTCCAGAGAATAGGTAAATCAATACCTATATAACCCACCTCACTACCCAATTTATCATTAAAGCCATCCTGATGCTACAATGCCAGCTCCCAGATAAATCCACATATGGCATGGGATCATACTCAAAGGAAATATTTAATTTTTTTCCTAATATAATACTATGTACATTATGATCTATTGGCCATTAGCCCACAGAATTATCCTTAGAATATAAACTAGATACAGCTTTGGACCATTAATACTCAGGACAAATTACCTACTGTGAAGATGGCTGGCTCTTCAAAAGAGTATAACCTAAGTCAGGGCTTAAGTCCATCAACAATATTTCTGGCCTTCTGCATAAACTTGAGTTGATGAAAAGAAAAGAAAAATAATGAGATTCATGAATAATCTAAAAGACAACCACCATTCACTAACAGGAAATACTGGGTGTACTTCTAATTTATGGTTCTTATCTGCAGAGTTCAAAGACTACAGGAGGTAAAAGATGGGGTCTATACCATCTCAAATAACCTAAAATACTTGGAAAGAAAAAAAAAGGGGGTGGGAGGCAAGCCCAAAAGCTCTCACAACTCCATTTATCGAAACTCAGTAAGCATCAAGTGCAAAGCCTATCTTAATTTAGTCACAGCTATCCTAAAACATTCAGGGACTTTTTTTTTTCTAAGTTAATTCTTGGGAATTACCAAATTAAAAAGGCCCCTTTGTAAGAGTAAGAGGGTAATGAAATCAATAAATGGAATTGGTAGGAAAGAAAACAGATAGGGTATTCAGAGGAGACAAAGTCTGGTAACTAACTTTTGGCGAGGGGAAAGATTATCAGTGGGGAGAAATGAGAGAAATACTTGAAAATAAAAATATAAGGGTCAGAACATAATTTTTGATCAAGAAGTTTTGGAAAATTAATTATAAATATCCAATTCACTAAAATAGGAAGAGCGTTAGCTAGAAGGAGCCAGACACAGCTTCAGTATGATCTGCTTGAAGTCTATTGAAACTTTGTCACATGTAACCATATGGACCAAGGACTAATTATGTGCTATATTCCAGATTTATCCTCTACCAATAAACTCAATTGAGAAACATCATAAATTTTACATCCAGGAAGAGAGGTTTTTTTCTTTTAATTTTCAATAATTAAAAAGTGATCATTTCAAAGATTTTAGTGAAGTAAATATACTTGACACAGTCATCTGGTTAATGTTCTGTGATGGCTATGATAGATGGTGCACCAAAATACCATGAACAAAATTGGGGAGTGAAAGCATGTGTATGGTTTCAGGCTGGGGTATGGGTTGAGAAGTCAACTTTAACAGGTTAGGTGAACATTAAAAATTTCACTCAAAAGCCAACTAATTACCCTTCCTTTGACTAGGCCACAGTTTTAGCACCCAATTTCTAGACTACATGTGTACAGAGAGGCACTACATATATTGCGGCCCAGAGGATCGTGAACAGGAAGTCAAGAGGACAGAGCTTTACTCCTCCACCTGCCCACTGACTCCCTGCGTCATCTTAGGCAAGTCATTTCCCCTGGTGCTCTGACTTCATTCATACCTAAGGCATTCATTGCACTTAGGAATGTCTACTTCAAAGGAAGGGGGAATCTGCAAAATGGCCTTGCAGACAGGACCTGGCCACCATATCCTAGTGGGTCTCTCATAATGATCAGGCAGGAGGAGATCCCAAAATTGGCCCCATAGTCGTCTGGCCAGGTATCTACTTCTCCTCCCTCCCCGTCTTTTTCCTGCCACAGTCATCTAGCTGCCAGACAGGTACGAATTGTGTTCTTGATCGTTTGAAAAAAACCCTTCCTCCAAGCACTTTTCCTGATGGCCCCAGCCAAAGGGCCGCCTGTTGCCACCTGTCAGTCGTGGGGATTAATTACCTGAACTTCGGCTGGGAGCGGCACATTCTTCCCAGGGCCGCGCCCACAGTTGTTGACATCAAGCAGGTGGGCTGTCTGCTACCCTCTTACTGTGATGACTGTGGGGGCCTGGCAGGTGGGGGAGAGGGCTGGGGGCACTGGGGCTGTACCACAAAGCGGCAGAGCCCTGGCGGAGAGGAATGCGCCCTGGGGCCTCTCTCAGAGACACAGGCAGCTCTGGGGCCAGTCCTGGGCACTGGCCTGGCTGGAGAGGCAGCCGTAGCCTCTCAGAGGGAGGGCAGCTTGTTGGCACTGACCTGGGAAGGGGTGGGCGTGGAGCCACCAGTCTCCATCCAGTTGCCTGAGGGTATGCATTTGGAAAGCCAGTTGAAAAAGATTTGACAGTCCTGATTGGTAATTTTGCAACTTTATCTCCCCAGGAGGGTAAAATGTCCTTTCATTCAGTGTCTCCTGTCAGTGCCACTCCCTGCCAATCCTGCTGGACTGTAACTCCCTTCACCACGCAGAAACTGGAAGACACATTAGCCACACACACAAAGAAGATGCATTTGCCAGAGTGACTGGGATATGGCAGGTTATCCAGTAAATGTTAGCTTACCTTTAATGTGTCCTGAAGTCAGGACAGCCATGAAAAGATGCTCCCGCTTTACATGTGTAGACACAGGGCTCAAACTTTTAAGGTGACACTCCTGGAAGGACTGAGAACTGAACTTGAGGGATTTGTCTTCTCAGCACTGATTTAACTCCTGCAAACGGCTCTCTTGCAGCCTGTCCATCATGTAGGCCATGTCCCTCAACAAAACAAACCTGGGGAATCCCAGCAATTCAGGAAGATGCAATTATCTGTGGAGTAACAATTCTTCTAGCGGGAATCCTGGCAGGCAGAGAGCCCTTCACCCCCTGGATATATCTAGTTTAAGCAGATGAACAGATGAAGGAGAGCGTAGACTCAGAGGGGAGGTCACACCAGAGATCTGCAGTAAGACAGAATTAGACCTGTGACTCCTGACCTCCAGTGTTGTGATTCAGTCCTGTAAAACACTGTATACCTCTTCTCTCCAAGGAGGTGTTATCTGGCGGACAGGTGGGTGGGTGCATCGCAGAGCTCCCTGGTCACTCACACACACTCTACACAGGACATGTCTACACCAACCATCCACTTCCTTCCACTACAGCAGTGCAGTGCCATGTCTGGTTGACAAGGCCACCCTCCAGGGCTCTGCTCTGGGTTTCAGCCGTCATTTGCCCTTAAGGGAAAGAAAGTGTCTTCCTTCCCCCTCAGGGTGACTCATCATTCCCAGCAGCCTGCAAAGTCCTGGACTCCTAGCAGTCATTTCTCTCCCCTCAGGGCCGAAACCTGATGCCCCGGCTCCTTCCTTAGCCTCTACCTTGACTTTTGGAGAAAGCAGCCTTTTGTCATAAAGGCACCACTTCTGCACAGAGCTCAGATCAATGCTCATCAGGAACACGTCCTATTCCTAGTCCAGGACAACAGCTTTCAAACTAGCAAGAGTCCCTCCCTGGTGACTGCCCTTCTTTAACCCATGGATGCTAAAAATGACAGTAATTGTCTATACTTCCACACATTCTTGTGCTCTCTTTTAAAATGACTCCCAGATTTCTTTCTTTTTTACAGCTGAATAATATTCCATCGTGTGTATGTCCCACATCTTCTTTATCCATTCATCTACTGATGGGCACTTCGGTGAATATAGCCAGTGATTCCATAACACCCTATGTTGACAGATAGTAACTGCATTAGTTGGGGTGAGGACTTAATAATATGGGTAACTGTTTAGCCACTGTGTTATATACTTGAAATCAATATGAGTGTACATCAACTATACTTCAATAAAAAGAAAAGAAAAAGAAAAAGGAAAAGAAAATGACTCATGGTGCACAGTTCCTACGTCTTTAGTCCCTGCTGAAGGCTGTGTCTTTCCATTGAACAGAAATGCATTTAGACATTATTCATTGCTGGATACTCATGTACCCCTTCCTGTACATAACCGGCCAGACACCCTTTGAAAGGCGATGCCAAGCACAATCATTCTCTCATGTTCCATTCACTGCCTGTTTGAAGTTTCATTTGTAAATTGACTCTAAAAGTGAACCCTTTATTCCAATCATAGAGATTTGTTCCCATCTGTGGGACATGCTTTTTACTGGAAGGCTAGGTGGGCACTCTTTTGAGAAGAGATAGGAGAGTCTGTTGGGATAGCGTGAAGGGTAACAGTTGCTATTAGTTGACATAAAGGACACCATCACTCACCAATCCGTGGAGTCCTTAACAGTTTATAGACCATTTTCATACACACAGTATTCACTGAGTTTTCAGCTAACTATGAGAAAATCATCTTTATCCTCTTTTGGTCAATGAAGCATGAGAGGCTCAAGTGGCTAAACTAGTTTGCTTACAATAAAACAAGGGTAGAAAATGAGGTCAAGCCTATGCTCTGGGTTTTGATTTAAAACCTGGGGCATCTACTGCTCATGCATGTACATCATACAGTACATTACATGATGTCTCCCTGTGCGTTTTTGGAGCCCCCATTGTGTTCAAGTCACTGTACTATATGCTAGGACACGAAGGGGTCAGGACCAGGATCCTGCCCTCCATAAAGTGACAACATGAGAAAGGTCAGTATAAATAAATATTACTGACACGAATATAAAATTAAGACACAAATATATTGCAGCATGATACCAAAGTGCTTTCTGTCTTCAAAATCCCAAAAGGTTATTGAGAGTCCTTGAAAAAAAGTATATGTCACCTCACAAGGATATAGGTTTATAAACAATGCAACAAATACCAAATCCTTACTATGTACCCCTTTCTCCATACCCCCTTTTTTTTCCCTGACCCACTGAACACACTTGCACAGTTAAGCTCCATTTGAGGACATCAAGAGTTCAACCGTTTTTCTCTTTTGAGAAGAAAAATAAACAATTATTTCATAAAACTATTTCATTCCTAAAACCAAACTTCCGATTTCAGGTTTCAATCAGTAGACTGAATTATGAATAGACATCTACAGTTTTGAGGGTTATTGCACAAAAAAGAAAAATTCAGGACCCGTACCCTTCAACGAACCATGGCCTTTGCTATTGCTAATGCATGCTCAAATATTCTGCACACTAGGAAACAGGATGCATCTTTACTGTATATTAAAAAACAAGCTAACATTGACCGTGATTGAGTCTAGTCACTTGGCTAAATTCTTTATGTCTTACATAATCTTCACAGCAGATATTATTACTCTTATTTGCCAGATAAGTAAACTGAGACTCAGAAAGTCTATATAAATTGCCCAATCTTTTAGAATCCCTGAGCGGAGAGCCAGTGCCCCTGACTGCAGCAGCCTGTCCCCAAGCCTGCATGGCAGCAGCTTAGGGTGCCAGGGAAGAACGGCATGACTGGCTGCAAGCCCTTGTGTGACTTTTGCCAAATGGTGTGAACTGCCAGAGCCTCAAGCTTCTCATCTCTAAGACAGAGGTGGTGCTGCCACCCACCATAAGCCTGCTGGGAGGGTTAACTGGGGAAAATCATGCAAAGATCACAGTCCAGTGCTGGGTCCCAGGGAGCCCTTGACGGACAACAGCTCTCATCATTGTATCACTGCATTTAGTTTCAGTATTTCCACTGCACAGCTTTATTGCTAGCCCAGCGACCAGCAAAATTATTTTAGTGACACAAAGAATTTTCAGAACAAACTTCTAAAAAGAATAATCTCTGGCTCAAGCCCTAGCAAATGTATGGGAAGATATGTTTTTTGGGGGAATCAGGAAATGAAGAAAATGTAGAGACAGAAAAAAAAAATCAGAAGGCCAATTTTACCATTGTAACTGAAATCAATGTAACTGGATTCCTATTTCCATTTCTGAGGTTCCTAATCATACATCATGTTTTATTATATTTTCTGCATGGGGGGGCAGCAGTCCATGTTCCACTTTGTGCTTCTACCTACAATATTTAAACTGTAATTCTACTGTACTGTCTTTCTGACAGGAACTAAGTCAGATTAGCAAAGAGTTTTAAATCTCTCCATGAAAGAGTACCAACAATAATTGTTAAGAATCACTGTTGTTACTCTGATATTTTATATCCTTCATTCCTTTCCCCTAAGAGAAATGGATGCCCAGGTGTAAATATAATAGGATTTAAAAATGAGGGAACTGAGTAGCAAATGGATTTCACAACATAAACAGAGGACCTGCTTGCTGAGACACTATGACTTACTGTATTTTTATTACACTTAAGATACCAGGGGCTTTTGAAAATGCTATAATGTACTTGTGAAAAATTTAAGGGACTTCCAGTTTCCTTCAGCTACAGCTGTCCCTACAGTTCTAAGTGAACAATAATAAGATGAATTTCTTTCAAGACTACACCATCTTATAGGCAAAATGCTGAGTTTCTTTATCCCAGATTAATACAAGAAGTCCATGGGCTGAAATACTGAAATCCTGAAGGTATTGTTAAGATACAGCCAAAAAGGAAAGGTGTAACTTAATAAATTAGATCAGATTTGTTCTTTAATAACTTTAAGCCAAGTTTTAAACTTTTTCCCTCTTCCCCCTTTTAAAATAATCCATAAGAACTACAATAATTTTGAGATGTCTATTTTCATTGTTGATAACTAGGGACTGAATGGGCCACTAATATATATGTGTCTATGTTTGCTGGGGGTGGGGGTAGGAGGTGGTGGGTGGGGAGAGATTTAAACAAACTCTTTCCTCTCTTTACAACACCTCTCAAAAGCTTATCATAATGTTACTTCCTATTTCTTTACAGTTCATTTGTTTAAGATAGAAACATGCTGCATCTTGCTCAGTTTTTCTGCATTCCTTATGAACTCAATATTCTAATTAGCCCCAGTGAGGAAAAGGATGCAATACATCTGTCTTAGTTATACCCCAGAGTTACAGAGTAGATCTATTAAAATGTTTTAGCAGTACTAAGAAAAATAATAAACCTGTTAAGCGCAGCTGCCCTTGCCAACAAATGTGAAACATGATCAGAAATGAAAAGAGGAAGGAGACACATGTGACACTTACAAAGGAAAATGAAGGCAGAATGGGAGGGAGTGAGAAAGAAGAGATGGATGGAGAGAGGGAAGGGGGAGAAAAAGAAAGAGGAAAGGAGAGAAGAGAGCAAGCCCAAAAGGCTGTGAAAGGTAAGTGTGAGAGCTCAGCTTGTATGTAAACTCAGGCACAAACCTTTTGTCACCTCACTAATGCTGAACTCCGTATGGTGAGAGGGATGAAAAATTCACTTGTACTTAAAGGGTTATTGTTTGAGCTGAGAATACGGTGGCACACCCAGTTAAAATTCTATTTCAAAAACAATGAATCATTTTCTAGCATAAGTACATCCCAAATACTGGGATGTACTTATGCTGAATTCTTTTGTTGTTTATCTGAAATTCATATTTAACTGGGTATCTTGCATTGTGTCTGTGTGTGCGTACGTATGCAACCCTAATTGAGAATGTTGTAGAGACATTTTCTGAAATTGTATTACTGAAATTTTCAAATGTGTTCGACTTCACATACCCATCACCTATCTTCAACAGTTATTAACATGTGTCAACCCTACTTCAGGATGGGGTGGGGGGTTTGACAGGTAGGAATGACGGGGGAGAGAAAGGAATATTTGGACAGAAGGAAGAGCAGGAGACCGGGCATGGGGGTGGGTAAACAAACAAAACTCATCTGATGACTGTGAAATATCACCCGTGGCTGTGGGACAGAGTGTCTATCCCCAGTCAACATGCTGTGAGGCACACAATGCTCACAGGCAGAGGGCTGGCTCCTCTCTGCACCAAAATGGTGTGTAATCTCGAGAAAAGTTACATAACTCTTCATTTGAGAAGTGAGGGAAATACCTGCCAACTTGACAGGTTTGTTATAAGGATTAAATGTGATAATATACACATGTGTGTGTTTTGAAAAATATAAAGCATTTTACAAACAGAAAGGGATTACTGTCATTAGTGGGAGATTGGGCCAAAAAGGAACACTTTGAGCAGAGCATGACATGCATAGAGGTCACTGTGCAGTCACCAAGAATGGGCCAGCAGATCCTTGATCTGAACTGTGGGTTAGAAAGATCCCCCCACCTGAACACTGTGGAGGATGAGTTGAGAGGAGCAGGGATGGAGCAAATTGCACGGCTGAACCAGAGGTATGTGAGCTTGCTATGGAAGAGGGACCATGAGAATAGGTATGTGAGATATTGCCAAAACTGAATCAGTGAGCTGCCATCAACTCTAAGTTTCTGCAGGAGTGAGATGAGAGATGGCATCATTTGGCTGACTGACAACACTTTCTGCAAGTCACAGGACAAAACCTGTTGGTTGTGTCCGGCCCTAGAAGCAGTATACTTTCCAACTGCCTACTAGTCCCAGGGCTAAAAGGAATTTTCTAACCAATTCCATTTCTTTGCATGAACTAACCATTAATAAACACTGATTCTTATAGACCTCCCAAAACTCCGGGCACATTCAGCTTCATGTCATATGCCAAATGAAATAAGAATATCTACTCTTAGCTGAGGGATTCTCTGATATTGTAAGTTGATTTATCTCCTTAAAAGAACCAAGTAAAAATATCTCTTCTTCAAAACTGAAATTTCTCTGAATGTGGAATGTGGATAGAACCAAGTGAAATTACTGAAAAATAGCAAATACTCATTAAAATAAACCACTATTCCTTCAACCATGGAATGTATATTCTGAGCACTTGCTTCAAAGACAGACCTACTGACAGAACACCTGTCTAATAAGCCAAATCTTTCCTGATCCGCTTCTATGGAACATCTCATAATGAACCCACACTTGCTCTAGTTGTAGACAAAAGCTGACTACAGAAAGGGACTAAGCATGCAGTAAGGATGTACTGTGATGTTGTCATGCTCATTATATCCAAGATACCAGGAGACCGGTATACACACAGCACAGTCAGTATTTCCACTCATTTTATCTTATGGGCACCTGATTCATTTCCAACTGGGATTTAGACAAAAAACACAACAAAACAATAACAAAAAATGCTCAAGGTGTTTCCAATCAGAGAACTAAGGTGAGAGAGCTGGCAGACTATCATAGGCTATAATATATTTTTCCTCCTGGTAGTCTGTTCGCATTAAGAGTTGAAGCTTATCAACTTTAGCCCTCCATCTGTATTGCTGGAGACTGTACAAGTCACCCTATATGCAGCTTAATAAACTGCACAGAATCTGAGAATATAAAGCTAAAAGGGATTTAATTCTCAAATCCTGTAACTTTACATGTGTGGAATCCCAATCTGGGCACCAGACTGGATTCCACTGCAGTCACAGTGAATCAGGGATGTATCAGTTTAAGAACTCAGGATTTCTATCTCATGCGACTCCTTTCATGGGATGAGACCACATATTTCTATTACCATCAAGATTAAATTATTTAGAAATGTATGACTCTGTTTTTAGTTCTCAAAGTTGAACAGTGTGTATCCTTTAACAGCTTAGCAAAATTATAATAACAATAAATAAGTAAAGAAAAAAACATGTATGAAACTGACATCTAATTACTTTATTTGAATGAAGTATCAAAATATACATGATTTTTTTTTTCAAAACTGGATCCTTCCTAAGCAGAGATTTTGGTACAGAGATTTATGAATTGATTTCCTGATGAGAAAAAAAAGGGTGTACTGACTGTTTGGTGCACCAAACTCATCAAACCAGTTGGATTATGGTCTTAATCACCATCACGGTTGAAAGCAACCCAGAAGTCCAGGAACTCACGGCGCAAGTGCTAGGGAGCATCTGCTCCATGGGAACAGCAGGGGTGTAACTGGGGAGACATGTGTGCAAAAAGTATGCAGAATAAATGGCCTTGTATGGTGGCTGCCTTTCAGTAGAAATCCCAAATGGTAAATTCCTCATTTAGACTTTACTAGGGGGAGGAGCAATCCTATACATTTGAATGGCATAAAGCCCACTCTTTCCCCTTTCCTTGCAAGTGGGTAAGCACAAAAATCAATGTCGTCCAAGTAGAATATTAACAAATTCCCCCAAGTCTCTCCTCTCTCTCCAAACTTAAGAATCTGTCAGACTATCAAAGCATTGTCAGTGCCAGTAAAACACATCATTAAGGTGAGTAATTTTCCTGTTTACTTCAAACACTTTTTTTCCCAAATTCAAACCTGGGCAGGTCTGATCAGGTAAGGCTTTGGAACGAGTAAAAGCGTCCCCAATTTCTACATAAACGCTGCAGGCCATGGGGCAAAGACAAGTCTCAACTGAGCACACCACAGTAGTCAAGCTTCCCGGCGCCTCTGGTCTTGCCTCCCTCATACCTTACAAGTATCGTCATGTCTCTTAACTTTCAAATCTGTTTTATCTGTAGCACACATACACACATGTATACACGCATCCTGCCTGTCTTCTTCCTTTTACCTGTAATTAATACATATATACATTCTCAACAAACCTTTCTAACAATTCTTTCCTTCCTGTGCATCTTTCAAAAATCAAGCATTTTCCACTGTGAGTTCATGGGTTGTTCAGGCAGAATGCAAAAGAAAAAGCTTTTGTATTTGTTAAAACTGCTCTAGCTCTTAAATGCAGTGGAACAGAGTTCTGAATTCTCTATTGTTTTTTCAAGGGAAACAGGTATGGCCATCTTAATAAAACCAATGTTTTCGGGACCTGCCCTTTAGGCAAATAAACATGTTTATTATATAATTTGTATTTTCCTTCTTACAAAAAAGGAAATTAGAGAAAATTGCTATCTTTGACACCAGGTTAATCTTTGATTGTGGTCCGCTTCTAAGGAGACAGGAAGTTCAGTCTGAGATTTGTCCTGTTTACATAGACAGTTCAGTAGAAATCCTTGAATTGATTTTCCAGTCTACAAAATGGAGCACTAAAAAAAAAAGGTGTCCCCTAGATCACAGGGCTTTTGTGAATCCTACTATTTGCAAAGCACTTCATATTTTGGGGGTGAGAGGTGTTGGTCTTGTTATTAAGATACTGCACTTACATAATCCAATACCTGCTCACAAATTGGGAAGGCAGATCTCAAGGCAAAGGTACAGTGTGTTTTTTACCCTAGAGATGAAGCTGTTGCATACTGGTCTGAAGCACTTCCTTGCTCCTCCTCATCCACCCTGTTTCTTCCTGACGCCCTCAGTATCATCCCTACTGCTGCCCCCACCATACTTACTTTGATTTAGGTAGAACAGGGAAATGGAAAGAAAATAATGAGGGATACAGGGCTTAAACTGGGGGAAAGATCATATTATTTTCCTACCCCAGGGGCAGGAATGAGGGGAACAAAGAAAAGGAACCAGGTATGGGGGAGGACCTTAGCAAATCTGATCCAATTTAATCTCTGCCAATAGCAAATACAGGAAGACCCAGCCCACCCTTGCCCTAGCTCCCTTGATCTCATTTGAAGCAATTAAATTTGGGCAGGGAAAAAGGACAGCTGTAAAACACAGATACAAAACAGTGAAAGTCAAGATACTAGTAGGAAGGCCTCTTCATTCAAGGGTCATTCATTCCTGAGTTTATATCACAGCTTGGCTATTTATTTGTTAGATGACTTTAGGCCTCGAGTGGTAAGTAACTGCATCTATAAAATATAAATATGAATCACTTACCTTGCACAACTGTGGTATGAATCAGTTACCATAACGTAAAGTGTCCTGTGGCTTCTTGGCCTGATGCTCAATAAATGGTAACTACCAATTTTATCTCCATCATCTAAATTTTAGAGTTGGTCAGCATTTGCCAAATCCTGACACCATAATGCCATACACAGGAGAATAAGCATAATTGGCTATACTGCCACAGGTAAAAAAATTAAGTCAAACATTATGTTTTATTAGAAAATGAAGGAAGGAACAAACAGCTTTTTTATTTTACCCATCTTTGCTAGATCATTACTGTGATTTCTGGTTTTTGCTGGTAAACTGTGTCCAGCTCCTACTGTACCTGGGCCTTACATTCAGGGAAGTCGGCTCTGCACCACCTCCTTGGATTCAGGTCTCTGGCTCTATCTAATAGCTGTCCGTCTGCCACTCTCTGGGGCTGACTATAAGAAGAGAGCCCATCAAGCCCAATGCAGAGAAGTCAAAGCTAACTTTCCTGTTTGCATTCGCCAGTCACTTAGTAAAAGAAGGAAAAACCTGAGTGTTCACATGCCTGAGGATTCATTTCCCCTAAAGAGAGCATAGTGACTTCCATGGCATACCAAGTTCCAGGCGAAAAATCAAAATGCCAGCCCTGTATATGTCATAAACGAAAATCTACCATTTATTGGCCCTATGCTTGCTTCTCTAATTACAGTGCTTCTGTAATAGTAAAATATGATTAGGAAAGGGGAGGGGGGTCAAATAGTGAAGATTAGGAACAGACTCATGCTGCTATTATAAAATGAGTACATGATCAGAAAACAGTCCTAGCTCCACCATTCAGTAGCCTGGAGACACAGACTCCCCACTTTACCAGTGAGCTTCTGTGTCTTCGTGCTTGACAGGAAGATAAGAATAACTACACTGCACTTGGAATGGTGTGGTGAAGCTCAAATGATATTATGAAAGTTAAAGCTCTTTTTGTATTATGAATGTACAAATAAAACCATTACTTAAAAAATAATTTAAGAAATAGCCTCAAAGAGAAGTGTGGAACTTTCTGCCTACTTACATTATCCTCTGTAATTTATATTTTTTAGTCAATTGATTGGATGGAAATTAATAATGATAACTAATCCACACAAGAGGTAATATTTAACAGGCACAGAAAAAACTCAGAAACCAAGGAACCTCAAGGAGCAGATTTAAAAGACAATCTTCCACTTCAAAATTCTAGGATTTTTGTTGTTGTCAGAGAGCACAAGCCTATTCTCACCTAACTAGACTCTTGAAGCCACTGTTGCCTCTCAGGGGCTGTTGGCAGCGCTGGAGCTGGGAAGGCAAAGCGCATGGGCAGCAGGAAGAGAAGCTGCTCCTCTGAGTCGGCACTTTCAGCACATCCCATCCAGAAAAAGCTGGTGTAGGAACTTTGGGGTTTTTTCTATTTTCCCAGTAGTGCAGTAGGACAACTTTATGCAACGTTTTAAACCTTACAGAGTTCTACATGATTGTTTTATGTTTCAGTTGCTACAAACCCTATACACGATGTTCATTCCACCTTCACACATCTATTCCTTTATTCCAACAATATTTACTGACTTATTCCAATAATATTTACTGACTGTCCACATACTCTCTTACTCCTTCAAAGCCCAGAGAAAATTTATCTTTATTTTTCCTGTAATACACATTAATTTGCCTTTTAGTATAATTATAAGTCTTCCCTCCCAAAAGACTCTGAACTTCTAGATGGAGACCTTGCCTTATCCATCTTTCACTGCAGTAGTAAGCATATAAAATGAGAACAAAATAGCATGCTACGTAAAGGGAAATGACACATTTAAAGAAAGTAAAAGAAAAAATATATTTGAGATTAATAAATATATCACTGAGGTCTCTTATATTTCTTTTTCATTATTGTGAAAAGGAAAGGTGCTAATAATTTTCAACTCTTGTTACTTAAGTGGAAGTTTTTCACTCCAATAAAATTAATGTTGATATCCAATTTCCAGATTGTTTCAGAATTTTTTTTAATTTGATAAAATGAACTTTGTCTCTAACCCTTGCCATGAAAATGGGAGTTACAGTAAATAAAATTGAAAAGTAAATTTTCTTTTTCAAACACACAGGTCATCAATCCTTTGTATCAGGAACTGAGACAGACTCCTAAAAAGGTAGCTCTTAACTATAGTTTGTAAAGGTCTAGCTTTATTTGCCATCCAGATTCTCTTTATCAGATCTAAAATTTGAACTCCGGCTATTTTGAATGGTTTTTGTGTCAACAATAGCTTAATACTCTCTCACCAAAGCTCCCTCCCCCTCCTATTCTAATCCCACTAAATGGCCACTTGCTTTTCTTTTCCGAGTCCAGGAAAATGAAGATTGACAGTGTAACTAATATTGAATCAGAATAATAACTCCCAAATTGTGTATAAAGAAATTATTGTATAGCAGATGAGATGTGCCTATGAAATGAACACAAATTTACCGCAGAAAAATAGATGATCTTGGCTGGAAAAAAGTTAAGGTCACATGTTGGGTTGCTAATTAAAAGATTAAAAGGACAAATATTTGAAGAAAATTGTGAGGGAAATGAAGGAATCATTGACACTGAATCTATTTAAAAAGTGAAATGAACTAATTTTCAATGAAGTCATTGCAAACACTGTCTAGTTATAAGTTTAAAATAATGCATGGACTCTTGTCTAGCTCTTCCATCCCCTCCCTTAATATCGGGGTTAATATTTAGGCAGAGGAGAAAGGCAAATGGATTCTCTAAAAATTGACAGTCAGATTCTAACTTGTTTGCATGGATCTTTCTTTCAGAACAAGTGCTTAAAGCTCTTAATCATATTACATTTAGTGTCGATTAGAGCAATCTCTGCAGCAGACTTCTCAGACACGGCATGTTCCAGACACTAAGGCAGGAAGGAACATTTAATTGATCTCCTGATTCCTCTTTTCAGCTGCTTGGGTCTGTAGGCAGGTGATTTGCAAAGTCTCTCTTGATTCAGTTCTTAGAGTGAGATTTAGAAATACGGTATCTGTCAGGAATTTTGAATCCTTGTTTGGGCACTTGTAAAAACAGAAGTAGTTTGCTAACAGTAACTTCTCTTTTGTAATAAATGCAGATCTCTCAGCAAAAAGGAATGAGGAGATTTTATAACTGAATTCACTGAACATTCATTGAGGGCCAAACCTGGGTCAAAGCACGAATATATTTTTCTGGTTACTGATTTTGTAAAATAGCACCGCTGTTTTTTTAATAGCATGCTTTTCTTTTTCACTATGCCAAAAACCGAAATGAAAGACGTTTCCATTTTCTTTAAGCTACTGTTAGATATATTATTTTTACTCAATAAAAGTCCAAAACTATGAATTCTTCCATTTAGGATAATAAACAGGAAGGAGGCTTAAAGATTTAGTCCAATCTGTTTCTTTCACTGATAAGAAAACTGAAGCCCAAAGGAGCAGAACGGCCTGGCTGAGGCCAGCAAGCCAGTCGCTGGCTCCCCGGGCCGAGCTTTTCCTTCTTTGGTCCATAAACATCCTCCCAGATATTTCCAATGCAAGGCAGACCAGAGAAGAGAAGTGTTTCTTGCATCTGGTCAACTACAGACATGTGGGTTGTCTCCCTCCCAGAGCAGGAGGATACAGCCAAGAGCAATCCCAAGGAAAGACGGTAAAGCACGGCCCCCCACACTCCCCAGGTGCCTAAGGAGTGGTAGCATTCGACTCGTTTGGCGCTGCAGTCCTGATGAGAGGTGGCTCTAAAACAACGGCGCAGGAAATAAATGCTACCACATTTGGAGCCAACACGTCACTTCTGGGCAGTGGGTTTCCATCTCTGAAATGGACACTGCAAATCCACTCCCAACCCCACCCTCATGTCCATTCCCCCTCGCCCTTATCTCTTATCTGATTATTACAAGAGCCTCCCCACAGCTCTTGGTCTTTAGCCTCCTCACATCGACACTGCTGCCAGTTATCTTCCTCCGCCGGAGTAAGATGTCACCCCTCCGCACCCCCTGCACCTGCCCGTGCTCAATGCCTGCGAGACTGGGGCCAAACTGCGTAGGATGATTCAGGGCTCCTCGCTCTGGCCTTGTGGACTTCTTCCCAGCCTCATTTCCTGCTCTTCCCGCATGCCTCCAAACATGCAGGATCCAGGTCTACCAGACTGCTTCCTCCTGCTAGACAGCCACATGTTCATGGCTCCATGCCTTTACTCACCAGGATCCTCTACTTGGAATGTTTTTTCTCTTTTCCCCATTGCAAGCCCCTGCTCATCTATGGAGAGACAAATTTAAATGTTAAGTCCTCTGTGAAGCTGGGACTGACTCTGTTTTCTGTGTTGCATCACACTTTGTACAGATGAGATATTATCTGACAGATATTTGTTGTACCCATTATATGTGCCAGCACTAAGATACAGAGATGAAAAGAAAAAGCTACTCCTTCTGAGTTCATACGGTAATTGTGGGACAGACATGATGTTCACGGTGATTCTGAATATACGTGCAAAGGGTAATGAACACAAGAGAGGGAACTCCTGCGTGTGTGTTTGTGTGTGTGTGGTGGCGGGGGTGGGGGGGGTGTTGGCAGGGAATATGTCAAGGAAAGGCTTCGTTTTCAATTAAGGCTCTTAAAGGATGAGTGGGAGTCTGCCTTGGCAGACTAGAAGGGTGGTGGGTTGGGGAACATTCCAGACAGATTATGGCACCTGTCACACTGAATTACAGCTACTTTCATCAGTTTTCCCTGATAGATTGTGAGCTCTTTGAAGAAGGGGCTAATGTGCCTATCTCTAATATGATTACCCTACAACTTCTAGCTCTAATGATAACTAGCATGAATCGTCAAGGGCCTGCTCAGTGGCACCACCGGACAACGGGCTTCTCACATTGCACTTTCCACAACCTGCAAGTGGGATTATTTACACCTGAAAGAGGAGGAAATTGAGTCTCAGAGGAGTCTGCTCACTTGTTTAGTCAACCCTACTAGCAAACTGTGCAGTTTTTCTTCAAAGTGCACCTTCTGGTGCTTAAGTAATATGCACATTGAAATTAAAGGTGTGGTTCAGTGAACTGTAATAGACGAGGCCTAGTAATATGGGGTCCTCAATTCAGCTTCAGCAAAGGTACCTGGGGACATGGGTGCACATGCATTTGATACAAAATATACAAAGCAGGCGATGGAGAAGTCCTATGAAAGCCATGATAAGTGTCCACTTGGTCATCCCTGTTCAGGTGGGTAGTAATTCTGGAACTTCAGAGAAGATAAAATTTAACATATTTCAAGAAAAAATTTTAATTCTGTCTTTTCCACATAATAACTGAGCTCCCCACAGAAGTGGTATTTCTTAAAGCTTACTGATAAAGAATCCTCTTTCTCTTTTTATTGTGGCATTTCACTCAGATCTGTGTAGTGTCTTCATACTGTATTCTGTTAATGCTTCCCTCAAAAATTGTATGTGACTTGATGTGTCAAGAAAAGCTAAAAATAAACAAAATGAAAAATATGCACAGTCTCCTTTCCTAGAGAGACGCATTGTTACCATTTTGGTGTCCCTAAAACCATTTTTAAAGTAAGTATGAACAAAAGGGAAATTCAGTTCCTAGATGTGAACTAATGCCTTTTCCAAGAAACTGATCAAATATAATCAACCCAGATTCATGTAAGTGACAAAATGCTTCTGAATTATCCAAGATAGAAGGCAATGTCTGTCTTTGATGCATACAATATTTATAGATGCTTCAGAGAGCGTGAAAAGATTAGGTTTTATGGGAAAGAAACTTCATTATACTAATTTCCCTCTTAGAAGCTCAGGAGTTTCATTTAACTGAAAAGAAACTACGTTTTCAGCTTTGGAAGTTTCCTTACTGTTTTTATTATCATGCCCTATCCTTTTTGTGTTTTCTTTGCCCTTTTCTCATGTAGCTCATGCCTTTGGCAGAATGAAAAAGAAAGAAGGGAGAAAGTGCGGGAAAGCAGGAGGCACCTCAAGAGCGGTGAGGAAGAACAGTCTTTCTTGGGAACTCTACATGCTTGTCATAAATTCCAGCACATACCCTCAAGCTTCTTCCCGAAAGGCCTGCCAAGAAGTAGATCCTCGCCACAAATTGCTACTTTTAAAAGCACATAGATTTAAGAACTTATAAAAGAAGCAGGCTTCTCACTCTCTCTCCCACAGGGCAGTTCCTATTTTACATATATGTATATATAAAAGACAAAGGACAGAGAAGGGTAGAGACAAGTAAAAATCCTGTCGGTTATTGATGTTGATAGTATTGAAGCTTCTTCTCTCTTACTGACTTCTGTCTCCCTTTCTGTTATTTGCTTTTTGATCCAGTTTGGAGCAATACCTCCAAGTATTTGGAAACAAATATCTAGGTATTTCTCTTGTTCTTTGCACGAAATCTCTAATTGCAAACTTAAAAAATTTGGAAAGCATAACTTCTTTGTGTCTATTGCTTAATTGGTGGATTCATGAACTATTCCTGATATTCCTAATATTTTTATACCCACTTCATATTGACAACTATTTTAATACCTCTTAGCTCAATGCTGTCACTACCTTCAGGGTATACACCTAACCAACCGGCTATTCATACATTTATTGTTATATGAAGAGATAACATGTTTAGGGGACCCCTCTAAAACTTTACAAATCTTTTTAAAATTAGACATGTTTGAACAGGCAAACAAGTCTTGGCCCTCTCTCATGCAGAATGGGTTCGTTACAGATGTTTTCCTGCAAGCTACATCTTGCCTATTACAAGAACATTCATCTCCCAAACACATCATTTCACCTACTTCGCCTAAAGCAAAACAAAACACAGACACAAATCACAGGATTTAAAAAATATTATTATTAACTCTTAAAGAAACTCTTATATTCATTCACTATTTTTACAAAGGAGATGAACCAAATATCTGATTTCCAAAATGCCACTATCTGATGATTGCTCAGTTAGCTTTTTCCCTGTGCAAGGCAAGGACGGTAAGGGAGTCTGACCTGTGTCTTCATTCTCTTGCCTACAACACGATGCCCAGGCCGGCACTGACTCACAAAGCTGGAGACATTAGCTCATGGCAATGATTCAGTCCTGAGAATTCTGATGAAGGCCTCTCCCCTCTGGTACTTCAAGGGGGAAATCAGTCCCTGGAAGGTATGATTTATGACCCAGGCACAGATGTTAAGGCATCTGTGATCAAGTACTTTGAGAAAGGGGGCCACCCTCATGAGAAAATCTCTGTCTGCACAGCGGGCGTATCTGCAGCACACCCGTTAGCCCGTCCCTACAAAGCCCTTATCACTTACAGCCAGTCATTTCAGCAGTCCAGGAGAAGAGTGTGAATTCTATTCCACAGACAGCTAGGGCTTCTCCTCAGGGAGAGAGGAAGGGCCGGAGGTCAAGTATTAGGAGCTAGCAAGCTGGTGGCTTTTATTCCAGCTGTGAGATAGCACAGTGGGAAGTTTTGAAAAAGGTTGGATAAGAATCATCTCATTCAACCAGCACCTTCAGCTTGGGCCTCAGGTAAAAGGATATGAATGTTAATTTTGCATGACAGGAAGCTGCAAGCCTTACCTGCACAGTGACAGTTGCATGAGGAGAGACTTCCTAGTTTATAAAACATCAGTGCCTCATTATCTCATTTGATCCTCACAACAGCCCTGGGGAGTAGGCACCATTCTCCCTCTCCCTTTCAAGAAAAGAAAACTGAGGCACCAGGAAGGTGAAGGGATTTGCAAAGACCCCAGCTGGAAAATGGCTGCCAACCCTTTATTAAAAGACCTCCTCTAGTAAGAGAATTAACCGCTTCAGCTCCTTCCCTTCTCCTCCCTACCTCCCCTCGTAGCTCCTGGAAGCAGTGACTTCAGCAACCAGCTCTCCCCCTCTCTCATGTCTCTCTGTGCCACATCACACGCAGCATACCACTGAGTAGCGTTCAGCCCCACCATCTTGATGTGTGCACTTTTTCAAACAGCTTCCCTTACTCCAGTCCCACTCCAACCAAACTCCCATATGCTACTGAGTTAATGGGCTTTATAAACACATCTGAACATGATAATTCCTGTGCTCAAAAAATACCCAATATGAGCACACTGGCCATGGGGTATAGTCCAAATGCATTAACCTACCCAGCCTGGCTTGTCCTACCTTTTAAGCTTTCACATCTGCAGTTCCCTAAGTATGAGCACAGCTTCTGGCAGAAGAGTAGAGTTTCTGTCTCAGAACTAGCACAGCACGCTTGCCTTCCTGCTTTTACTCCACTGCCTGTCTGGAAAGAATGCTCTCCTCCCCACTTCCCCAGCTGCCTAGCACAGAGTAGGTCAGCTGCCCTCTTCCTCTTCTGGTCCAGCCACAAAGACTTCTCTTCTGGATGCACAGAATTTTTAATTCAAAGAGAACCTCAAAGGACACTTGATTCAATCTCTCATCTAAAACTCGAGTCAGGGTCTCGCCTCTATTTCACACACTCCGGAGGCTGAGTTCTCACTACAACTGGAGGCAGTGCATTCCATCCCTACAGAACACTACCATTCTTCACTTTCAAGCTGGAATCTGTGGCCTTGTGATTTCCTCTCTTTGGTAGTAATTGTGCCCTCTGGGGCCATCTAAACAAGTCCAGCATGTGGGCAGTTTCGGGAAAGCTAACAATAACTTTGCACAAGTGATTAACAGCTTCACCCATTCATAACATGATTCCTATTTCTTCTGGGGTTGAGGCTGGAAAAGTACTGTTCCAATGTCCTCTCCCAGAGTATATTCATTTTTCTCAAAATTGTGCTTCTTAAACAAGGTACTTAGGTTTAAGGTAAATGAATGCCAGAAATATACAAGGCAGTGTACCTGGGTGCCGCTCAAAGCCGCAAGAGAATATTCATCTATCTGGAATTTTGTTCTAAAGACTAGTTTTTTTAATGAGGTGAAAAAACACATACATTTAAACACACTTTTATATTAAAATGAAAAATTAAAATAAATTTTATAAGAAAAATAAGACAAAACATGATTTACATGTCTTCTATGGACTAATTCAGATTATACCCTCAGGATACCCAAGGAAGAGATTCATTTTCCTCTGCTCCTGATTGGGATAAGTTTAAAAGTACTGTTCTAATGTCACGCCCACCGTGTAGTAGAAAGCTAGGCACTGGCAGCTAGAGTTACTCCACGGCCAGGATTCCCTATTTCAGTTCCCATGAATCTGTTGGGGCAGGTTTAGTCTAAATTACAATCCTAAATTTATGAACCATTCAAAAAAACAATCACCATTTACTAGCACACGTTACAATCATTATATTTAATCCTATCAGTAACAGTGCTACTTAAAGATTCATTAGCCCCATTTTAGGGATAAAGAACCTGCCCTAGAGACAGAGTCTTCTTCCCCAAGGCCACATAGATGGAGAGAGATGGAATTCAACCCCAGGTCTATCTTACCACAGAGACTGAATTCTTTCCACTTGTCACCCTGCCTCCTTAGGCACTTTTATTTGTCCCTATTTTAGTAAAACAGCCACAGACTCCGCTTGCAGGAAGAGGCAAGGATGTGCTGGATATTCAAACACTAAGATAGGTCACAGTATTTTTAACCTTCAGCCGTGCAAGATGACTAAAAAAGAGACACTGTACGTATCTCCTATATTTTACAGGATTATGCTTTATACCACACCTCACTGCAACTTAGTGGATGAGAGAACATTTTCATTTTTAAATCAGGACTTTCTGGAAAAAAAAAGATCATTTTCTGTTCTGCTTAAATGTTTCAAAGTATTTAATTTTCTGTTTCTGAAGTCTAAATTCCTGTGTCAAACACTTAAGAAAGCAATAAATTAGGAGCTAATCTATGCCCCACAACCATATGTCCAAGTGACAACTTCAAAACAAATTTCTAAACCATTTATAAAAAGAAAATCTGTTGGTTCGGGAATGCTTGTAAGAAAGATTTAAAAGGATATAACCTCTCACTGTTCATATAACAGCATGAGCAATACCCAGGCAAAATATATGCATTCTAATTCTCCACGTAGTGAGCGCAGTTGGCCCTCTATTAAGACCAATGACAAAAGACATCCAAATAGCTCTGGTCATTTCTTTGCATACATGGATACTTGCAAAAACTGTCAAAGGCAAACAGTAGGAATGTCAGAATCAAATCTAAATTCTGTGAAGTCAGACTGTGTTCTGAGATAATGAAGGAAAGCTTAGACTCAAAAGTAATTCAAGTAAAAGATACTTCTAAGCAGGTAGAAAGAACATAATATAATCCATTACCAGTGAACATTATGAAAGAACAATATAAGTTTAAAGAATATTATCCATGGTTGATGGTTTATTTTTAATTGATTAAAATCGTTGTCAAGTATCCAAATTCAAAGGCATAAAGTCAGATTAAAGCATTTTAAGAGTGTGTATTTATTTATACTTGCATAACTTCAACACATTCTAGACATAAGAATAAGGAAAGGAGAAAGAGTTTACTTATCTATATGGGTTACTTGAAGAGGAAATTACTAATTAGCCCAGCAGGATACACTTTGTATACATCCATTCTAACTGTGGAAGTAAAGAAAAAATTATTCCAAATTTCTATTATGAAAATACTTTCTATTTTACCTGTTGGTCAATCTGGTTTATCTAATAATCAACTAACCATTTCCCCAAAACCTTGCCAATTAATTCTATGGTTTTGTACAGAAAGGTTGGGAGAGAGTGTAGGTGATAAAACTGAATTGACAGTGTCTAAAGGCAAGCACCAAACCCAAGGTCTAATACACAGCTCATGTTCTTAAAGGCCTATCAATCAGCAGGGCAAAGACACAGAACTCTCCCCCTTAACCCTAATTGCCCTTCTCATAACCAGCTGTTCTCGGGGATGTTTTATCCCCTCAGGACCCTTGTGCTTTAGAGAGTGTGATGGCAGGCAGAGATAGTGCACACACACATAAACTGTAATTTCAAATTCGATTGGAACTGGTTTTTCCTTTTTCTTTTTCTTCCTCAAAATCTTAATCACATCTTTAATAATTAATTCTGTGTTTTTAAAACAAAGGGTGGTCTACCCTATAGAAATTTTTAAAATGTAATTCTTAGCAAAAGAAATACATTTGGCAAGTATCCATTCTAATTTGACTAGAGAAACACAGGTTTCTCAGATGATTACACATCAAATGTATCAAAATTCTGGCATGCCAAAATGTTAATTAAAATGTTTATTATAATTGAATATCAGCTTTAGATAAGTTTATAAAAAAATGTTAAAATTTTATATTGTAAGTAAACTTAATACACATATGTCAAGGCATACAAGGTATTTAAGCACATTTTATAAGACTATGATTCTCATTTTATTTTAAATGATTACAGTGGATTACAGTAGTCAGACTTTGCTTTTATGACATACAGTTAATCATACCTATGACTTATCTGATGACAATTCCTTGGTCAGAAATATAATCCATAATTATAATGTTCTTATGGGAAAATGAGATTTGCTTTTCCAAGAATACAAAGTAGTAAAAAAAAAATGTAGAGACAATTTATGTTAACATCAGGGTTCTGTATTCCTAAATATGAAAATCTCAAATTAACATAGGGTAGAAGGAATTAGTGGGGAGAGAAGAGGGAATACCTTTCAAGCCCAAATTATGATTGGTGTAAATTAAATTTATTTGTTACCAACTATAGTAGCATATTTGTATTTATAAAAAATATATGTATATTATAGTTTTGTATTTTAATGAAAAGGAAAGTAAAGTTCTCTCTTAAAGACCTTGTAAAAATGATCATAATATACAACTTTTCTACTGGTTCTGCTGAAATGTTACCAATAAAACACTGAGACTGTAAAAAAGTAATTGATTAATGGTTACAGCATCCAATTAAACATGTTTTAAGAAGAAACTATTTTACATTAGAAAAAAATACATTTATACATATGTGATTACGTGAATGTGTATTTTTATAAAAACATATAAAATATACATATAAAAATGTATAATGTAGCTTAATCCCATATTTACTTCTAGAGATTGGTATATCTACACTGTTTCATTTCATGTCTGCATTTAAATGGAAAACCTCAGAAAACTGCCTGAATTATAAGCATGGATACGATGCTGTATTCAACCAGGTAAATTTAGAAATGAAAACCTAGGATAAGATAATAACATATGATGTTTTTAGAGGTTCATCTCTCAGGCTCCCAAACTACTTCATAAACTTTAATTAAACCTCACAGCAATCCTGCCAAGTAAATATTATAATACCCATTTAATAGATGGTCAGAGACAGAGCAACTTGCCCCAGATCACATAGCTTGTTAGTACCCAAACGTTGTCCTTCTGAGCCTTGTGTTCTGTTTAATGAGCTGTGCTCTTACAAGCCTGTCAGATGACTTCTCAGATTCAAATGAGGACCCTTAAGCTAAGCAATCGTTATTTTTCCCATTTAATACCACCTGGCAACTATTCAAAGAAAAAGTCTTTTGAAATGGTATCCCCATATTTGTTATGTTTTTGACAAGATTTAGTGCAGATGATCCTAGTTAAACAGCATAAAAATTAAAGCAGAAATAAACATGAAATGAGTAACCCATGAAGGAGCACCTGTTTGATTAATGAACTTGAAAAGTCAGTATTAACTCTGCATAAAACAACTAGAAATTACACTCCAATTCTTCAGACCTTACTAATACAATGACAAGGTGACAAGTTATACTGTTTTCTTTTTTTACTAACAAGTCATGAGTCTTCATCAGATTCAAAACCTCATAATAAATTAAATCATGGGTCTCCGGCTAAATCAGATTTTCTTTTAAATTCCACCTGAGAGGAGCCTGACAATGGGGTCATAATCATTATTAAAAGCCATGTGAGAGATGGTTGCTTGGATCATTACCTTAGGCCTCTGTGTGCCTAATTATAGGACCCCTTGTTCTAAAAACCATTCCATGCCTACAAAACATCTGCAAGGCTGCAAAGAGTCTAACATTTCCCTTTACAGCAAGCTCTTCCTTAATCTCAAAGAATTGGAAGGTGTTGAGCAGGAAGCTATGCTTTCTCAAGCCTCCTTCCAGTCACAGTGACCTGATCAGAGAGAAGAATTGTTGCTGATATAAAATATGAGGATTCATTTCATATGCAATTGCTTTTTACTTATGATATGACAACTAATTGCTAAACACCTTTTTTGAGAAAAATAAATACATCTGCCTTTTTCCACCAGAGTGGGTAACAACTATTGCAAGACTCGACCGGGTCACAATGGCTAATAGTGGGGGATGCAAACAAGAGAAAGCACAAAGCTCACACAGGGGAATGCACCAAGAGCAACGATCCTACAGTGAATGGCACACATCATCGGGGGGCTGATTTTAAGGAATCTTTGTCAAGCTTAATGATATGCTGTATTTCTTTTGAGTCAAAAAAATCTTATGACATTATTCCCTGTTTATACCTCAATTTTCAGATGAGTTTCGTTCTTCCGCACTATGTGCCAATCAAAAACAAGTCATCAGTTAGTGAGCCGAGAAAACTGATTTGAAACTCTTTAAATCTACCCGCCCTTTTCTGATTGCAGCTTTGGCCAATTTTAGAGAGGTAAGTTACAGAGTTCCATACATTCTCCAATGATAAAAACAAAAGTCAGTTCCTTTCTTTATACAAAGGATACGACACTGCATTCTACTACATTTTTTATAAAGTATAAATTATGAATAAGAATGAGAATGCAGAAAGGTCAATTTTTGCAAGAAAACAAACTGGGAAAAATCTATAATCACAATGTGTTGCACAGTTTATGGTGGGAAAGGATTAAGCTATACATCTTTTTAAAGGGATAGAGAATATTTCTGAATGAAATATATTTATTAGTAACCTTCCCCTTAGGTGCTTGCTCTAGTTTCCACTTACTTATTTAAACTTCAAGTGATCTTACCTTTTCACTGTTGAATATATTTCAAGGACATCAGCCTGCCTCTTGTTTTGTTTGGTCTATAGTGTCTTATAACTTTTTTTTGAATTATTATTGTCACTTAAAGATCTGAAATTTCACATGAAAATCCAGGTTTCTGACTGCTCCTGAAAAATTAATCTTTTAATACGAGGCCTACTCTTCCCTGTGATGACAGGCTGGGGTTGCACGGCAGCTGCCGCTACAGACAGGATATGTAGCTCATCTTGGCACCATCCTGTTCTCACCATTTGATTCATTTATGCTTCCTCCCTAGCCCCACTGATTTCGGGGTCCTCCACCTCTATGGTAGCTCATTACTGGTAAATAATTTGTTAAATTAAAAGGACTTGATGATCTGATTCCAGTTCCTAATGGATATTTCCATGGTAATTGATTTGTATCATGACCCTTGCCATATTAACCTACCATTCCAGGAAAGCAAAGCTACAGCAAAAAAACAAGATACTGAGTGTCTGGTAATATCTACAGAACCAAACTGGCCACTACTAACAGTAACATAGTGAAGAAGAAGGAGGAAAAGGGGGAAGATAAGGAGAGAAGGGGGGTGGGGAGGAAGGGGAAGATAGAGGACAAGAGAGGAGGAGCAGGAGAAAGAACAAGAAAAAAAGAAAAAGGATTTCTGCTCTTAATTATTTTTGTAGTCGAAAAAGAAATGGAAACTTTAAAAAAATCTGTTTCTTTTTAATCAGTGGTCAGTTCTTGTACTATTAGATATAATAATTTTTTTTTCTTTTAGATAGAAACTCTACAGTGCACTCAACAATCACTCAGAATGGTGGGCAAGGGCCATAAACATCAGATTTGGCAGAACTGGCTTACCACAAACGCATTAACCTACAGTCAACTAACAAACTAGCAAACACGCTAATTAAGCCATTCTGCTCTGGACTGTACACCACACCTCTGCAGCGGGTCTTTCAGTGGAAACTTATGTGTAAATCCAAAACCTGGAATTTAGTAACACGAACCATCACCAAGAAGCTCCAAATTTTATGTAAGGCACTCTCCCTCAAGATTCGGTGAACTAAGAGACAGCTTGGATAACAGGTAAATATGCCCAATGTTATTTTTTTCATCAAGGGAGGGGCACAAAAAGGCACTCCTGTATGTACCTCAGGAGACTTACAGGACAGCTAGGGTAAGGCGTGAAAAGAGCCTTGTTATGATTAACACATGTATCACTGGCAGAAGCCAAGTTACTGGTTTCTCTCCTGTCCCTCAGGAATGGAAGCTAACCGCCACTCAATTGTATGACTAGCTCCAGCCCCAGTCAAGGCTCAAACTTCGAGAAGTGTTTCTTTTGTGAAAGGAAACTGATAAATCATATTTACCAAAGAAAAGTTCATTTGTACATCCTGTCCTTTGATGGGTTAGTCTTAAGAGCCCAAGATTCCAGAAGGCCATGCAATGCACTGGCTTGCATTAGATTTCTGCGGAGCTGGCAGCTGTATTCTGCAAGTCTTACATTACAGGAGACCTGAAGACAGAGAGGGTGGGCCACCGGCATATATCTCAGCTCGTCTGTGGGACGCTCTGGGGAGCTGGTTGTCCCCTTTTAAATGTCACCTCCCTAATCTCTCCACTCACTCAAGGCAGATTCTTCAAAGCTCTGAACACGATGTGAGGCTGGCATGATCAGTAAAGGCAAGAAAGAGCGCCCTCTGTAAGTCATGGGTGAAGGCCAAAGCATCAGACTCATGGGTGGCCAAGGGCAGACTTGAGGGCTACTGCCTGGAACAATAACTGTTTCCTTTAACCATGAGGAGAAAACAAAGTTTCTTAATATTTATTAAGGGCCTACCGTATGTGGGACATTGTGCTGGGCACTAGGCCAGGATGCCTGCCCTAAGAGACTTTGAAGTATAGGAAGAGAGAAATCACAATAGCAAAAAGTGACTCCATGTCCAAAGGCCAGGGTCACTATTTCAGACTGAGCAAGAGAAAAACACTAACCTGAGAATTTTCAGTGTTTGCACACGGAGGATACTGCGTGTCACAGGTTGTGAAAAATCAGCTCTCAAACTGACAAAGGTGCATGAAGCTGATCATCAGGGCAGACTGACTTCCACTCAGAGTCCTGGTCACCAGAGTTCAGGGCAAGAAAACACTCTGCCCCCCAGTCCTCTCAATTCTCAAGTAGGTGCCATAGAAAGCTTATCTCTTCCTCTCCAGCAGCTCCAAGAGCATTCCAGATGAGTGCATATGATTCTTTTTAATGGCCATATTTTGTTATATGGTCAGGCCATTTATTGAACCAGTTCCCCACTGGTGAGCGTGTAAATTGTCACCAGTACTTTGCCACCACAAATGAATATGCCAGCTCTTCAGTAAGTGAGATCTACTGTTATTCTTTATTTAACACAGGAATAAAAAAAGGCATCCTCATCAAGGAAGTGGCAGATTAAATATGAGACATAAATGACAGAAGTCAACAGGTTCTTCAAACTGGAAAGGGCCCTTCCTCGTGCTGCATCTGCTTGGGCAGGCTTAAGAGAGCAGCGGAGCCAGCCTGCAGAAAGCTGCTCGTGGGAGAGCCTGTTATCGTGCTATGTCATCTATTCATGTATTTGGATAGTGGATAGTATCACAGCCCCTTGAGGCTGGAGTACGCATGTTAATAGTCCAACAGCACTAAGGAAAAAAAAAAACAAGTAGAAGACATTTTGCTTTGCATTCTCTCAAAGTATTACATGTACAACTGAACCTTCAATGCAACTATAATAAAATTCCTTCATGAAACTGAGGAATTCAAATTCCGACTCAGTAAACACTCGTGTGTCTTTGGCTAGCCAGATGCTGATAGGGGCATTCACATATGTCACATAATCCTCACGACAAGGAAAATATTAATAACCTCATTTGTAGGTAGGGAAAGTGAGGTTCAAAGAGGTTTGAATTCTTTGAGCAGGTTTTACATGCTGCTTATAAATTTCAGGGTTAAAATCTCCATCTATGTTTCTTGCCCTTCCCACATTACCATTCTATCAACTGTCCTGTGATTGATGGATCCCAGCTACGATACTAAACCATCACTTCACTGTAGTAAATGGTAAGCCTTTATGAGTAGTTGCAATTACACTGCAGAAAATGACAAAGTCTGAAACTAAATCCTAAATTCAGTGTTGGTTTGGGTGTGAGTGAGTGTGTATGTATGTGTGTGTGAAATAGAGAATATGGGAAAATGTTATAACACTTCACTTTATTTCATTGGAAGAAGTTTAAAATAAATGACCACACTTTTATAGAACTTGAAACATAATCACATTTCTTGTTTCAAACAGCAAAGGCAAAGGAAATGTGCCTATATACTTTAAATATATTAATTATATTTTGGCAGTAATTCTGAGTAAAACCAGAAATTGAAAGAGAAAATGCAACACGAAAGGATGACAAGTGATAAAATGGTACTAAAAAGATATTTATTAAAGAATTACCAGAAGACTATGCAGTAAGCGCGGCTGCTCTAATGACAGCTGCTTCTGCTGCTTCCAGTTTGTGGGCAGTTTTAAAATACAGTGTCTTATTTTGAAAAATTGCCTTAAAATGCACAGATGCCTAAGAAACAGGTGTTATATAATATGGCACCAAAAAGTGTCCTCTCTCAGGGGTTCAGCTTCATACTACATAAGGCCTGTGCTCCTCTGTATCTGAGCCCTTCTACCAACCAAGAGGAAAGAAAGTCCAGGGAGGAGACTGGAGAGACCTGAACTGGGTGTGAGGGGTGCCTGGGCTTCCTCTCCCTCCTCGCTGGTGATTAGCTATATAATCTTTACGTTGTGAATTTTCCGTATTTATAAAACTGGGAATAACAACCTTGTTTATAAGGCTCAACTGAAATAAATGTACGGGAAAATACTTTTAAAACTATGAGGTCTACATATAAATGTGAGGATATATAATTTGGATCAAAGAGTTAGATGCTGCTATGTTCAAGATATTGTGGTTCTTAAGAACTTAACATCTTTTTAGGTAATTTCAGCAGCCATTCAAATGAGGGTTCAAGTGCCCTAGATTTGGAACATTATGCAAATTGGCTAAAATAAATCTGATCATGAACAAGAAAGAACTTGATAAAAATATAAAGAGTATGTGGTACCCTACTGGGAAAGAATGAACAGGTAATTCAATCACCTTATTCTGTAAAAGCTACCCAGTAGACTGCAGACAAGTGAACAGAAACCCAAGAAATGCAAATTAGCTGACCAAGGTCACTCAAGAAGGGCAGGCACAATACTTGATTAGAACCAAAGTCCTTCAAAATTTTTTCTATGCTGATTATTAATACCATCTCACCTTAAGAAAAGAGTGGGTTTCACCATACTCATCCTTAGCCTCACCAGGGACACAGACTGAATTCTAGAAAGATGAAATCACTTGGCTAAGGTCACAAAGATGATCACAACTAGAATCCAGGTTTTCTGGCTCCCAACCAGTGCTCTCTCCCATTACCACAGGGCCTACCCCCTTTTCAGGGCACTGATATGACTGTTGTCACATGTAAGGAAATTTTACCAGGTATGCCACAGAATACTGTCTCTACTTTTAATCCACCACTTAGGTCAACATCCCCAACCTTTTTTGTGAAACAATTGATTTCTTTGAGACAGTGACTTTGGTTCAGAATTGTGCTGAATGTGAAAAAAGCTTTAATATTTCTGTATGAGGAGGGGATGAAGGAGGAAAGCTGATTTAATGTCATCTTTGTATCGGGCTCCATCCCCATGATTTTTTAACCATCTTAGAAGGGAAACGATTCATCATTTAGCAGCCCTAATATGCCCACCATCCCTTCCAGTGTGCTCACTCCTAATATAGTGGCCCTCTGTCTGCAGCATCTAAGAAACTGCTTGCCTTGAAGACCAGTGATTGCAAACACCAGTTCTGACCCCTACTCTAAAACACATCAGTGCTCCATTTCTAGAACAGTTATTCTAATGGTTCTTCAGCAAAATATTATGTAGATCAGTTAATCAATATTTATTCAAGGCCTATGAACTCTAAGTTCACTCACCTTTAGTGTCCATCTCCAGGTTTATTAATATAAAGAAGGCCAAAGATTATGACACAATTGATAAGTAACACATGGAAGAGTGATCAGGTTTTAGGCTAATACTTAGACTTTATGACTGAAATATGAAACATGACAGAACTGCTTCTCAAACCATGAAAGAAAAACACTGAAATAAATTTTTAGACAACTGGGACATTCTGATGTGAAAAGGTACAAAAAGAAAGAACACACTCTAGTTGGGGAGGGCAGAATCAGAACTAAGTCCAGCTACACAAAAGGCTCTGTCACTGTAGGGCTATCACTTCAGCTTTCCTTACTAGTACATAGGAATTATAAAACCTGTCCTACCGAGCTTACAAAGAAGTAAGGACAAAATGAGGGAACATGTACAAAATGATGTGGGAATGTAATGTTAGAAATGCAAATTTTTTAATAAACTCTATATAGCTGAATTAAAGCCTGAGGTGAACTAGAGACTATGACATAAGAAGAGAAATTCTTTCCAAAGACACCTATTTGTCAAATAGGAGGGGAAAAAGTTAAAATAATTCTAAAGCTACTTCTCAATAAAATGATGATATTTGGAAATATTACTATAATCTGGGCAAACATTAAATACATGCCACTTTGGTCTTGGGCATTCTTTGATCAATTAGTTAAAACAAATGAATACAGTCTCCCTTGTGTGTGAGCTTTATTCATGTTGTAATATATTACAAAATAAACTTTGGAATAGAATAAATGTTCTCGTACCTTTTAAATTTTTGAAAATATTCCCATGCTTTCTTAGAAAATTCATATATGGAAGGTTTTTTCTTCCCAACATTTTTAATCAGAATCTCTGCCCTAATTCAGGGCTCTGGTAAACAGTTTTAGAGGCTTATCTGGGGGGCAGATGGTTTTTAAATGTTATAGAACTTGCACATATAAACAAATTTAGCCCCTCCTTAATTAATGAACTTCTAATTTCTTATTAACACCTTGTTTGTGATTTTACTCATTTTTTAAAATCACACCTTAACATGACTTTACTTCTTCCAAATGAGACTGGTTACCATCCCACATTCTGGGAACTGCAAACACATGTCCTATGACTGTGATAATTCTCCTTGACATAATGCTTTATATTTTTCCAAAAACTTTCACCCAAAGCACCTTCCAACATCCTGAAGTAGGCAAGAACACGTGGGCTGAAATTGCTAGGTGCCAGCCAGAACACCAGGTCTGTGATTCCCGGATCCAGGCTTTTCCCACTAAATGGCACTTTCTCTCTCTGGTTCAGGGCTAAGTATTCAAAAACAGTGTGTCCTGAGAGAACTGGGAGGCCATATCCGCCATTTAGTATGACCTCTAAGCTTCAGTGGGGGAGAAATTTCCGAGGATAAGGACGATCTTTATGCTTGCTACTCAAGCTTAACGGCATAGAGGTGCCCGGTGCGCTTACCGTCCAGGTGGCCGACTTGGCAGTGCTGGACTGCTGGAAGGACACATCGAAGCTGTGAGGCCCAGGGTAGTCGGTGTTGGAAGGGATGGCGGGGGATGGAGAGAGGGCGTCAAAGGTGGAGCTGGGCTGCGCGTAGGGCGAGGGTGCCGTGACGCTGTTCTGTGCGTGGTCTGTGTTGTAGGGACTGGTGGACGAGGAGCCGTTCTGAATCTGCTGGTCCATGCTGTTCAGGAGCCCCAGGTTCGTGTACTGTGGCTGCAGGAAACCCAGAGACCCCAACATTAGCCATTTAAGCTGTAAATCATTGCTCCAAAAGAGGCATCATTTAGTGCATGCATTCTATGGAAATCCACCTCAGGTCTGTAAAGCCTCATATTCGAGGTAAAATGACCAGCTCATAAGGTACAGAGAGAAGTCTAAGGTGTGTGTGTTTGGTAATGGCCTGCACAGATCACACGGCTGTCTGTGCAGCCTTTCTCCCCAAGAGCATTTGCAGGAGATGTGCTTATTTACAAACTGGGCAAAAAGTGCCAGTGTTCAGTAGTGTTGAAGAATTCTTTAAAATAAGTGAATACTACTTGCTATTCCTTTTATTTATGTATTTTCCTTCTGCCCTGGTATTCAGAATGAGAAAGACCACTAGACAGATATGTTCTAGGGAGGATTTAATCATCAAATTGTTGTATATGGAGCAAAATCAGATATCTCCCAAATTTCCTTTTAGTCTTACAATTCTAAATTCTGTCCCAGGGTACCAAGAGATCCCCCCCAAGGGACAGACTCATAAGTACTGGAAGGACATGGATAGCAAGATTTGGAAAAGCCAACTATGTATTTTAAAAGGCTACCTGCTAGTATGTCATCTGAACACAGCCTAGTGTTTCTCTGTTTTTTTCATTTTCTTTGCAGCAGTTTATTCTTTTCTGAAGTGGAATGTTTAAGAGAAATACTATTAAGTTATGATTAAAATTCTATATCTGATGTAGCTCATGAGTACATCAGGCCATTCAGCTCCCATGCTAGATGCTTTTATGTCTTCTGTGTGAATGGGCACAGAACAGGTACTCAATAAGATGTTTATGGAAAGAATGAACTAACTTCTTATTTATTCTGCAAAAAAAAAACCCTTTACTATCAGAGAGGGGAAGCAATTTGGCCAAACACTGTCTAACAAGGCAAAGAGTGGGGATTCTGAAACCCAATCTTCTGATTCTGAGTCTGGGGCCCTGCCCACGTCATCAGACCTGTCAGCCTGATCAGGTAATTTAAGTCATTCTTAAACCTGAGTCAAACTGGACACATTTCTGAAAGGGACAACTAGCCTCTGGTACAGTGTTCTCTTTGTGAAACCTTCTGACACATGGAAATCTCATTGTTTCTTCAAGTTAGCAAAAGGAAAACAAATCAAAAGCAAGAAGAGGAAACAGTCCTGTTGGCACTTATTTTATATAGGAAATGAGAAGGAAAGGAAACTGCAATTGAAATAGAACTCTAAGAGTCCCCAACTAAGCAAAACTATGGAGAACTCACAAAGATATAGATGCTTGGAAACAATTTTAATTAAGCTTCAGTAAAATTACTTTACTAAACCGTAAGTATTTCACACAGGGAGGAGAAACCATGGACTCTGCCATTCCATTCAGTCCAGAGAGCATCTGTCTAAATGTTAACGGTCGCATGCCCATTCCATTACATTTATATATTCGCATTCCACTGCTGAATGCCGCATCCCCATTTGCTCTTCAAATAACTCTTAATCTCTTTACACTTATCCTCAC